>APFE030881095.1:82892-113491 GCA_000404065.3 Pinus taeda
AAATTAATATAAATTAATAAAATTAATTAATAAATATTTCCCAGCCGACAATGTGTTGGTTCCAAAAATTTAACTTCAATAAGTATTTATTTCTCTAATGCAGCTCATCTTCTATCAACATTCTTAAAGTCCTGATGATGGATCCCATTTGGGATTTGAAACGTTGGCATAACAAGGTTCATACTGTGGGTTCTCCGGTTACTTATACAAATGATATGTCTCTCTTTCTTGTGTTTAGTGCACATATCAAGGTTCACTATGAAGTATGAAAAACTCTTTATTATTTTTTAACTATATGTTTTAAAATGATCAGCAGAAAAACATTGCATTGCAAATCTTTTTGAATTGAAAGACATGATGAAACAAGTTTATCATGTACTTGAACCTATTACATATGCATCATTTGTAAAACAATACATGAAAACCGCACAATAGTTTATGAATAATTTTTTTCCCCTAACAATGGGATATACATATGTACACATATGTAAATTGTTTTCTATTTAAATGAAAATTGGGATTTCTAGTGGGGAGAAAGAAAAAACAAACAAATGGACAATAACTTCGTATCAATAAACATTTCTAATAAAACAAAGCTTACTATAGCCTTGTCCTGTTCTCCATTATCGCCTTTGATTTATAGAAAATATTGTACTGCATTTTGTGTTACTGAAATTGCAAGAGTTGTGATTGTAGCTACTATAAATGCATCATAATTGCATGATAGATTTGCAATTGCCATCTTTGGAAAAAAAAATCAATAGTTTGCACAAACATGATAAATGTTCTCTACACTGCTAAAACTATTTAGACAAATAGTTTTCTCACAATCAAATTTATGCTTTGGAATAATTTCAAAATATTTAATAAAAACACAGGTGTTTGCAATAAGCTTCAGCTCATGTTGTTGGATTAACATTGGCACAAGCAATGTTATTGTAATTCCTGCTTTCTTGTTCATTAAGTTTGCACGGAATATTACATTTGACTTATTTGTTTTGTCCAAATATGTTTGATATGTGACCAAGACAACGACATGGAAAATCATCCCAGCTATATTGTTATTGATATCTTCGATTAACAATGGTGTAGATTCAATCTCTTTTTTCCTATTCATGAGCATTGAATTTTTTTTAATTGAACATGCTCAAAAGTACCTATTTGCATTTATTTCTTCACTAGTTTCCATTGTTTTTGTTTTGTTTGTTGTAATATTTGTCTTTTTGGCACTACTCATTGCTATCTCTACAGTATTGTCCATGTCTACTATAACATCATTCAAATTTGAAAAATTTTGTTTGTTCACAAATGTTACACTAAAATCACTGATTAAAAGGTGACTATAGTTGAAACTAAGTAAAAAATGTTTAATGAAAACAAAATAACATATTATTAGTAGTGTATAAAAATTCTAGATAGTTTTTAGTTTTAGCAAATATGTAGGTTTTATAGAAATGTTCAATACTTTTTCCCTTTCAATTTTTGCCCTGAATCTAAATCTCTAAGTGTCATATGTTTCTTAGAAATTAAAAAAATTAAAAAATGTTTTAGTTATAGTACATTAAAAAATGTGGACGAAAAGCAATGGGAACACTTAAAAAAACCACACAATTGCGTTGTGTAATGAAAATATAATCAAAGTACAATAAATAAAAACATAAATGTGCCTCTTAGAAGGTTTATGATTGTTCTTAATGGTATCTGTTATACTAGTATTCATTTGCATTGCTATGACATTATTAGTTAGCTCAAATATACATTAATAAGAGAAATAATAATTTCTAATTCCATAGCGAAGAAGTACTTCAAAAATAAGAACTACATGACAGTGACATATTTGTCCGAACATCTTTAGTATTTGAACATTGTATATCACTACCACAAGACTGTATTGTATATTGTACAATCATTGTTAGTACTCCCATAGAGAACTAATAATGGATTGTTAACTTGTCACTAATGCTACACGTTCTGCACTTTCATTCTAAATGATACTTTGTCACGATGTGAAACTAGCATAACCATATCGTATAATGCAAATTAGGACTCCATTTGTAACCATCTCCTCTAAAAACTAGTTTGACATGCATTTGTAACATGTATGCTAAAAAGATTGCATGATGAACACTTGGCGAATGCTTCTACGAACAACACGACCAAAATTAATAAGTACTATTGTGACGTTAGGATATAAATATTAAACATATGTATTATACACTTAACATAGTTGGACGAGTAGATAGCAATAATAATAATAATAGAAAAACTAATGTTGGACTAGGAATGTTTATGTTTAATGCCCTTTTAAAAATGAAGAAAATAATGAACACCACCTGTTCCTATATGGTCAATATTTTTTCATGTATTGAAATAAATGATATTGAAAATATGTAGTAATTTATGCAATAATCTTCCTTTCTTGCTATCTACTTACATGAAATTTAGTTTCTTTATTTTCACCAACTAAATTGCATCATACATGCAAGTGACAGGACTGAAAAACAGTGTATTCTGGGGGGGCGTAAAACTTGAAAGAGTATTACATGCACTATGAAAATTTTCCTATGACCAATATTGTGCAGACAAAACATATGTTATTGAAATATTGAGTAACTTCGAGATGCATGGAATGTTTACGGTAAACCATCAAAATGTAGTTGTACGTATACACTAATGAAATTACATTATGCACCACCTGTTCTCCCGCACAAACCCACAGCAAAAACACTGCACAATAAAAATTAAAAACTTTAATCATTATGTTCTCCCGCAAGCACCCCATCCTCTGCAAAGATTCTTAGTTCTAAATGCAAAGATCTACATGATTGCTTCCCAGCACATACTTCATACTTTTCAAAGTAAAATATCTATACAACAAAACCTAATAATATTCCATGCTCAAAGTTCTAAAATAAAAGCTCTATGAAATTGCTCCTTCGCACATATTTCGTACTCCACACAACAAAATATCCACACAATGAAACATAATAATATTCCCCGCTCTCATACACATATATATTTTAGTATTAAAAATAGATACTTTATGGTTATATTATTAATAATATTCTAGATATAAATAATGTATATGTTCATTTTTTTAATATGTTTCAAATTACACATTTGTGTGGAAGTGTGAAAGAAGTCCATTGTACGGAAAAAGCTTTCAATGTGCAGTTCACCACACTTGGCACTAAAGGATTTTATTGCTAATAATTTAGTATTAAACAATGCATATTTGTTATTCTCAATAGAACCAAAAAAAATGTTGGACTTATACAATGTTTTTGCTAATATTTTAGTGGGATGCATATTTCATTCACATTTCTTCTGCAAAGGCTATATCTGGACACGCTTGCTCAATTTTTTTCCTGCACATAGTTCGTACGCCACACAATAAAAGCTCTGCACAACAAAACAAAATAATATTCATTGTTCTCTTATACACACCCCATCGTTCATAAAAATTTATATGATGTACGATCTAGGAATTGAAAAAGTGTCGACAAACATATGCCATCTTTTGCACAATCAAAGCTCTACACATTGAAATCTTCCACATAAACTTCATATCCCATCCTCATCAAAGCTCTACAAAATTGATCTGAAGCACATACTTTGTACTCTGCAAGTTGATATGGATTGGGTCATTACATTGTTTGTCATCCATCTCAATTCATTCAAAGTGGAAAAAGTGGAGGAATCAACTCACAAGACCATTATTACCAGCGGGATCCAGTTTGGTGAAATGGGGTTTGATATCTTCTAGGAGTGTTGTGAGGCATAAAATGACATTTTTTGTGGGTAAAAATTTATTTCTTTAGCATTGAACAATTTCATGCTTTTCTACACACAAAGATACTTCCAACGACACAAGAAGTGTGTCAATCGAAGTCCGTATGCAAAAGTTATGTCACTTAGAAGTTGACCTTCCTATTTTCACACTAATAGTCTTGGAGGATGTCGTGTCAACCCCCATTATTCATGGAAAAGGGGCTAGACAAATGAATATGATGTAAAATACTATAGAAGAGTATATATTGTAACTCTGTTAAGAGTTGATGTAGTCAAAATTAACCACTAGTAGGTTATCGGGTTGTGTTATAACTGAGCCACTAGGAGGAAGAGGCATTCCATTCTTTCGAGAGAATTTTCTTCCATAGATGAGCAAAGGTTGCCAGGACAGATAGTAGGTATAGAACACAGAGAGGATATGTACACTTTAGCAGCCCACGGGCCATAGGCATTACTTCTTTGCATGTGCATTCATATTTCCAAATAGAGAAAGAGAGGGAACTCGCCTCACCTTCCAATTGGGTTTTCTGCTGAAAGGGATTTTGAAAGAGAATATTTTGCGTCTTATGTTTGTGTGTGAGATTTTTTTTTTCTACTTTTCCGCATAATTTACAGCCACATGCATGCACTAATTATAGTAAAATCTACAGATCTAGAAATCAAACAAAACTGCAATAGTGTAGAATCTCATATTTTAAATATAATATTATCAAATCTGTTGTGACGAACTGTCCAGTGTAATATCCACGACAGTTTACAGATCAATAGTAAAAGCTTTTCATAATGAAACATAATAATATTCCCCATTCTCTAGAACATACTTCATCTTTCGTAAACATTCATATAATATACGATCTGAAAATTTGTAAAAGTATTATATTTATTTGAGAAATCAATCCCACACATACCTGGTCTTGCGCAAAGATTCATAGCCATAGAATCAAGGCTCTACGCAACTGCTCTATCGCATATTAAAAACTTCGCGAAACGAAATACAATAATATTTTCGGTTCTCCCACACATATCAGGTTCTCCATAAATATTGATATGATATATGATATATGATTTGGAAATTTGTAAAAGTATCTTCGCACAACAACATTAAAGGCTTTTATTGTTATATTTTTAGTAAATGATTGATGTATATGATATTATTGGTGATATTTTGAGTGTAAACAATGCTTATCTTCATATTTTTGAATATGTTTCAAAGTAAGCATATGTGTGGATGTTCAGAAGAACTCTGTTGTGTGGAGGAAGCTTTAAATGTGTGAATTACCCCACTTAGCACAAAAGGATTATATTGCTAATATATTAGTATTAAATTATTTTCTCAATAACGTTGTTTATGCTTAGATTAGCGATAATATTTTGCTTGAAAATAATGAATACTATTGTTATTTAATTGATTATATATTTTAGTATTAAAAATGCATACTTTATGCTTATATTATTAATAATATTTTAGCTGTAAAGAATATATATGTTCATATATATGAATGTGTTTCAAATTAGCCATTTGTGTGGAAGTGCGAAGGAAGTCCATTATGTAGAGAAAAATTTCAATGTGTGGTTCGCCGCACTTCACACCAAAGGATGTTAGCAGTTATATGTTCATATATATGAATATGTTTCAAATAAGGCATTTGTGTGGAAGTGCGAAGGAATTCCATTGTGCGGAGAAACTTTCAATGCGTTGTTCGCTGCACTCCACACCAAAGGATTTTATTGCAAACATTTTAACGCCATAACTGCGGTTCATTGCACTTTCGTACTCAATAATTCTATTCGATCAGTAATTGACATTTGAAACTTTTATTAATTGAATTAATAGACTTGTCCTAACTACATAATTTCTTTATTGATCACTTAGTAGGCAGGTACATATTGCTATGTTTTTACTTCCATACAACCATCCATGTCATATGTTCCGCACATTGTCTGTTCGTACAAGAAATACTCTGTAAAATACTTTTTTCTCTTGAGAAAACTTGATAATTATGCTAAAGATACTTAACTTTTGTTTTTTTATTCTAAATAGAGTAATGGAATTCACACTATCAACAAGGTTCCATTGGCAATTCAATTCAATATATACGAAAAATCGTTATCACTTCACATTGTTATCTGAATTTGTATTATTTCAAAGCATTAAAATATTAAACATAAAATCATGATTTTGAAAGCATTAAAATATTAAAATTAAAGTGTATTCTCAAAATTAATACAAAATATAAAGTTTTGAAGCTTTTGGTTATGATTTTGAAAGCATTAAAATAGTAATCTTAACGTATAAACTGTTACTAGTTGAGTTAATCGACAAAACGAGAAGGTCTATTCAAATTTGAAACTGCAACACATATAATGTTCATTTTTATTAATAGTCTAATATTCACATTTTTATTCCAATAGTATAATTTCAGTACGATTCATGTGGATTTTCTTATCTCCGCACATGAATTTTATGCAAAAATGTGGAGTCTTAAATTATGCAACAGAACAACCTTTGAGCATAATAAAAAAATGTCACCAAACACCTTTTGTGGACTGACTACAATTTTCGCACTTCAGAAAAATCAATTTCTTTTGCAAAATAAAACTTTTCTAATGAATTGATTAAAGGTTGTGCACTTTGAAACTTTGATGTTAATATTTGCATAAATAGGCATATATGTAGGACTACATATTAAGTGCACTATGCAGAGGAAGCTTTGAATATTTCATCATCAGAATATTTGTACTCCGCACAAGGAAATTTGTTTGCAAAAAGCTCCACCCTAATTCGGACAAATTTAAAAATATGATGAGAGTGAACATTATTTATGTTTCATAGCAAAATGAATTATTCTCATGTTTCATTTTATTAGCATATATGTATCACTAGCATAATACAAATTCTCAAAGCATAAGTCTGTAACATTAAGAAATACAATCATAGTAACAATAACAGTATCGAGTTTCAAATTTCAATCATCATAGCTATACTTGAAATAAATAAATAGATTACAAATGCATAAAAGATCAAATGCTAAGCATTAATAACTTTTATTCTCAGTGAAAATTTCTTGTATCAGTAATGAAAATCCTCAATGGCTCAGTTCATTAGCTCATTCACTACGCTATTATGGAATCTTCTTTTTAAGTATTTTCTTCTGCATAAGCTAAAACTAAATACGTGGCAGTGCAATATGAAAAAGGAGAACTGCAAAAGAAAGTATGGAACAACATTCAATAAGTAGACTATGTGGCATTAGTCAAAGTAACAAATTATCATGATTGAATACTAGTAAACACATAAAAAATATGCAAACATTTAAGGACACTTACAATTTGTGAAAGCATATAGGATAATTGTTTGACTATCATCTGTCTCTCGAATACATGATCTCTTGAACCAATGTCTTCAACTTAGCCTGAATGAATTCTTTCATTGACCCCATTGTAATATCTAGCCTCACATGTTGATCAAATAATTTCTTTTCGATTTCCATTGCCTCCTCTTGTAACTCAGCAGTTAACACATATCTCCTTTCATTAATACTGACAAAATAAACTACCCATTTGTCAATTTCTTCTTGAGTAAAATCAGTTATAACATCAAACTATTCTGCCATTTACTATTTTCTCTGTCTAGTTCAAATGTTAGCTTATCTTTTGTAATGAATTCAAAATTTCGTATAATGCATGGACCGCATAGATCTTTAACAATTTGCATGGCCTTTAGAAACATGTCACTTCTTTTATTCTTTATGCTCTTAAATTTAGAAATAATGTTTTCTAGTATATCGATTCTTTTGGACCATCCAACTTTCATTTGCCTCATTTGATTAGCATTTGCCAGTTCTCTATTTTTCGTGTCCAAATTAGGTACCAATTCAAGATTTTGAATAAAAGCAAGTAAGTCATTATTAATGAAATACTTGTCTTCAGTAACATTATTTGTGATCAAATTGACAAATTAGTTGATTTATTGTGCTAACCATACCAGAACAAAAACTACCTACCATGCGTGTTCAATGATTTCTAATTTTCGGCATATATTACTGACTATATGACATTTGACTACATTAACGAATTGTAGAGCTCCAATGGATCTGTGAAATGTGCTAACGGTGGGAATTGACAATTTCTAACTCTGTATTGCAATTGGAGTAATTAAAAAGGACCCAGATTTAAAGCATTTTCTAGAATCTCTATTGTTTCTTTTAGTACTAGGTTCTCTACGTTTCATTCCTCAATAGACACTGCAAGCACATTCTCGATAGATTCAATCAATCTCAAAACATCTATGACTGCAATTCCAGACATATGAAGATTCGTTTATATTGTATCATTAATATTTTGACCTTTCATCCTTACTTTTTCAATTTTCAATATTTTACTCTCTATTATAGTTTTCATCTTCAAAAGTGGTAAACTGATTATATAAAATAGAAAATTCTTTGGCAATTTTCTTTGATATTTAATGCTTTTCATTCAAAGCACTACTGACCTAATCAAGTAGTGGAGTTTCAATCTCCTCATTAATAGCTTCTTGATTTCTTCTTGTTTGTAGAGGAATTTTGCATTTTTCCAATTGAGGCTTCTTGTCATCTCCAACAAGTAATAGCTGATCGTGAATTAGTTATGCAACTCCAGTATGTTTTCATTTTCTTTCACTTGAAGATGAAGGAAAATTAGTTTTGAATATGCAAACAGAAGATTGTACAAATTTTTCTCTTCTTTGTTTACCCCTTGTTTCATTGTTAATACTTGCTTGCTCAACAATATCTCTAATAGGCATTTCTACTTCATTATTTCTTGTAGTATTGCGACTCTTTTCGCTTTCACTTGCAATTTTTACCAACAAGCTCTTGCATTTGATCGCACCCAGATGTCCAACAAATAGGCCTTTTGGAATCAACATCTTGTGAGTCTTTATCTTATTTTAAATTAAAACAATGCAAAGACCTTGCAAAATCTACAAGCTAGCTTGCATTTTTCACAAATTAATTTCCCAATGGTAAATGATAAAAAAGAATTTTTTATTTTTATTTTTATTTTTATTTTTATTTTTATTTTTTTTTCAAATTTAACCTGCCAATTGTGATATTGTCTGCAGACTTTGACAACCATAAATACCTACCCATAACAATTATTAGAAGAAATAGTGATTTACCTTGAAACCCATAAACTCAAATAATCATATTATTTGTTTTCCTTCATGTATCCCATCCCCTCAAAGGAAAACTTGTACTTCACTAGATATTCGAGGGGCTCTCATCTAGTTATCATGAAAATAACTTGTTTTACAAAAATATCTTGAATTAGATAATAAAAAAATTGAAATAACTTGTTTCTTAGCATAACTGCATCGATTCTTTGTCGACATTGAAATTAGGGTTATGTGGCAAGTCATTAAAAGTGTGACTCGAAATGAGGGTTTTTATCAGATACACCATCATGAAAAATCTATTTCTCTTATAAAAATGTACTAACTGAAAACACAGTTCACTTGAAATAAGATTTGCCCAATGGAATACACATTTTTTTATATGAGTAATAGAGCACATAGAGAATGGAACATGGAAAAGTGGCAGTAGTTTCTAGGCCTATAAATTCACATACATCCAACAAAACTCTCTAAACGGTTCTCTAAACAAACTGATATCCAGAAAGGAAATATCATAAGGAACCTTAGAATCTGGCATAAAGAACTCCTGTAATATTTTCAAGCCATTTAGCTGTGATACTAAAAAACTATTTGTGTTTAACAAATCTAGCCACATATTTAGAACCAATAGCTTCAATATTTTCCTAAATATCTATGAACTCAAAGAAATACCAATATCTTTGCCTAATAGTCCAATATTTTTGTTACCAAATCAAACTTATTTATGCATAAGTAAAATATTTCACTAAAATCAAATACCTCTAGAATGTATGCAACATTCACTATTCCGATAAACCAAAACTTATCATTATTCTTCTCCTGCACAGATAGATTCACATATCGCTCATACATAGTCAACCATTGAAAGCTCTGATCGATAAGCGTAAGTGAGTTAATAGTATCAATGGAAATAAATTCTTTCCTTCCCCTTAAAGCCATTTCTACAGTAAAATTTGAAATGTTTTTGTCAACCTACAACACTTTATTGCAATGTATGTATACATCAACGATATGCCAAACAAGCACCACTTATTACTACCCTGTCTATGAAATCGCTTATGCAAGACATTTCCAATATATAGCAACTCAATATAGCAAAATCCACGTTTACAAAAAATAGCATAAATAATTCACATAATCTAAACCCACCACAATTTTGGCCAAAAAACACTAGAAATTATGACACAATATTTAGAAAATCGAGCACCAATTTTTTTTGAAAATTGGATTATGGTTTTCAAATTGTATGATTTTTCGGTACTAGAGTAATTGCTAATAGTGTTAAACTCTCAAATTGTTTCCATTTGTGGTACATGTTACTCTTATGCATGTGAAATGTGTTTTACAAAATAAATAGAAATTAAAAAACAACAAAGTAGACGTTGTCGAGAAATAACACAAATAGTTTAAAAAACAAATCTCAAAATTCAGAAATCAGTTACTCAATGTATGAAACAAATTGAATGTGAATTTTTTATGATAATGGTAGCTAACTTATGGGTTTTCAACAATCGCATCCACACTATATCGATGTCAATGTAGAGATAATAGCATTTGCATTCCCGATTACAAGTCGATTTGTCTATTTCGCCAAAATGGTACCAAATTGTTAATGTCATTATACCGTCTATGGAAATGGCGAAACCACACTCCACACAATGAAGGTGTTTTGTTTTTTCTGTTTCTTCTTCTTCTCCTTTCTTCCACTTCTACATAACGCAATTTTGCAATTCCACCTCTTTTTCATATGTAGTATACGCCTCCTACATTGATTACAATCACAAACAAAACTTCAGCTATAACATTATTATTATTTATTGTTTTTTTGCAATTGGTAAAAATTATTATTAACTAATGTGAGTTAATTAATAAATCTCACAGTGAAACTAATTTCTATATATAACATGACTTATATAAATATTTAATTCTGCAGATGCATTTGTTCCTTGGAAAGCCTCCACACATCATAACCACTTCCTCATAGCTAGTTATGTATCTAGTAACGTTTAAAAAATACTCATTTACAACTGACTACTGTAAATTTTATGCCTTGCAACATAGGCTTTAATACGGGTTTCACACAATAAAAAGCTTCCCACAATAAAACAAGTTTCTATGTTCATTAGGTCTTAATTAAAAAATTATTTTCTTTAAGCAAACAAACTGTATATTTCTATAAGAAAATTACATATAGAAATTGGTTTAGAATCAACCATTGCAAAACAAAAATATGGAACCTTTTAACAATGCTTCCAAAAGACAGATCTCATAATTCAATGTATAATTATTATTATTTATTATTATGATCATATGTTGTTGTGCAGGGCTTTCATTTTAGGCAATCTCCCCTACATTATGGAAACTCTTATCCTAATTCTGGCAGAATGAAACACTAATGTGTGTTATTTTTGCTTTTCTACATGTATTCATAAATAAAGACAACTGCAATAGAATATTCATGCTTTCTAGCCCAACAACCTTCAATAGTTATCAAAATAGTTACAACAAGTGTGATTGTATTCATATTCAAATGCTAGACACAGAAGATGCAATAGATACAACTTCACATGTAAAACATAATCTAAGAATAATTGAAATATCTGCTGAAAAGTTTCAGTATTAGAATAGAGTAAATAAAAATGCATTTTAATTATTATTCATTACAGAACATTGGATAATATATAAAAGCGCAAATCAAAAACTGGTAAACAAATGTTTGATTATTGTTTTCTGTATAACGTTCGAGGACTGATGTCCATACAACATTCCATGTCAAACACTACCTCACAATTATTTACATAATTAGCAAACATACTAAGATCTAGAAAAAGCAATCATCATAATTCAAATAAGTTATGATCACAAATCCATGGTCCAGGAAATAGGATTTGTTTCATAAAGCACTTTTGAAAATGTCAATACTTCAATCACAAAGGTGTCTTGATGACAACTGTGATTGCAATCTTGTCAACTGCAATCTCCAAATGTCATCTACAATAGATAACAAGGAATTGCATTCAAGAATTAGAATATTCCATCATAATGAACATGTAATATCTAAATAGTAAAATTATTTGACAACAAAAACAAATGTTCCAATGCATTAAAACACTTAAAATATGCAAAAGAAGAGTCTGATATTCTTCATCTCTCATCTATCTCTCGCAATTAGGCTTCATGCAACGAATTCCTTCGCTTAGCTTTGATGAATTCTTTCATTGGAGCAACAGTAATGTCTTGCTTAGCACATTCCTTGAATATATACTCCTCAATTTCTTTTGCTTCTTGTTGCAATTTCAAAACCGAGGCAGAGTACTCTTTGTTGACAACATCAAAAGTAATTATCCATTTGCTAATTTCCTCTACACTAAAATCAGTTATATCATCGAACTCTATTTTCTATGAACGTTTCAACTTCTCCAAATCAATCATCAACTTCTCCAAAACAATCATTAACTTATCCTTTGCAATTAATAAAGATTCATATGTAATAGACAAACCATTTAAATTTTGAATAATCGTTACCCCCTTGAGATACACATATGCTCTTTGATTTTCTATTTCTCCACACTCAAAAATAATCTCTTCCAATGTTCTAATTTTCCCATACCATGTAGCCTTGATCTGCCTCATCCAATCAACATCAAGAATTCCTTATTTATCTCTTTCTAGTTCGGATAGTGAATCAAGCTTCTAACCAAAATTTGATAGGTCATTGTCCACAAATTCCTTGTTTCCCTCCAACTCACATTTGACCAATTCAACGGAAGACCTCATTCTCTGCTTTAAATGCTAAAGATCAAAAGCAACTTTCCATGCAGATTCAACGATCCATAATCTTTCGGATATATTATTAATGATATACAATTTCACTACACTCAGAATATTGACAATTTTCTCAAATTTATTAAATCTTCCAGGTATCACCAATGGAGTCTTCAGTAAAGGACCCACGCTTAGAGAATTTTACACCTCTTTTATTTTTGCCTTCACCTTTTTATTTTCTTCTTGTCTTCAATCAACAAAATCTGCAAGCACCTCACCACCAGCTTGATGCAATTTCATCAACCCAGACATTGCAACCAAAGATTTATCAACATTCATTTTTTCCCGATAAACAACCTTTTTGTCAGAATTTTTTATTCTTTCAATCTTCAATCTCTTACTACCCCTGTCATAATTTTCATCCTACAATGTGACAAAATGCTCATCAAAACTAATGTCACTTTCAATGATTTCCTTCATTATTCTTTGATTTTCTTGCAAAGAAGTACTAACCCAACTAGGTAGTAAAACATTATCAACTTCCAAGTCCATCATTTCTTCAATACTATCTTCTTCAGGTGAAATCTTGGATCTAAATGATTCAATAATACACACTCTCTTTGGAGTTACTCTACAAGGGCGCCCTTCATCAACCCCACCACTTGATAGGCTATCAACAACCAGTTTTGTTCTTCTAGTACTACTTTTTCTTTTCTTTTTTCTAGTAGATGAAGTCACACCAGTACTCGTGTGCAAGATAGAGATTTACCCATAGGGTTTTCACCTATTTTCTTAGTTCTTTATCTCGTAGCAATGATCTCTTTTTCAGAAACCTATCGAACATCTACTAACGTTTTTTTATCAACATTGTGACTTTGCTTGCCCTGCTCTCTACTTCTCAGAAAAAAGTTCCTGTATCTTATAGACTCAAGGTGGTTCATGAAAATTCTTCCTCTATAAAAGCCTTCAATAGCCTCAACTTCACTTAAATTGAAAGCATCCAAATACCTTGCAAAAATGAGAGCGTGAATTGTATTCTTCACAGTAACTTTTCCAACAGTAAACAAAAAAGAAAGAAATTGTCTCTTCTTTTTCTATTCAAATATAGATAGCCAACAATGATATTTCCTACAGATTTTAGCAACAAAATTCCCATCTAGAAGAAAAATTGGTTAAACCAATGGCTTATCTGCAAAACCATAAATTTGTATATTCGTATTGCTTTCTCTTTCCTCAAATTCCCCCTTGCAAAGTATGAAAGCCTCAGCCTCTGCAAATTTTTGAGAAGGATCTTGTCCAGTTACCATGTTATACTCTTGCCTCACAAACACATCCTAAATTAAGAAAATTTTTGAAGAAGCTTCATGCTTCCACAATATAGGATACCATAACTGCATTGGTTCCTTGGGAAACTTGAATATAGGATTATAGGGAAACCCATAAAACACACGCCTTGACATGAGAAGAGTTATTAGATATGACATCATAAAGAACCCATTGTTCTTGGGTAATCTATGTCACTGGAAAGCTAATTCATTCAAAATGACATGATCCCAATCGAACATACAATTATTTGTGTATGTCTCATAAAGCACATAGAAAATGCATTTCGGGACATGTGATTTACTTTTTAGCCCGGCTACATAGACAAACAACAAACATAAATCCATAAACAATTTCTTAAACGAAGAATTTTTTACAAGACAATCTTCGGAAGGAACCTCAAAACTTGTAGAAATGAATTCTTGCACGTTGTCAATTCCATGACCTTCTGCATCTAGGAAACTATCCGCAACGAACAATTATAAATGCTTGTTCGGTTCTAGTAACTTGAATAAAAATCTAAATACATAGGGATTCAGAGAAACTTTTATTGCTACTATCTTAATTTCCCTCTTTCTGAAATCGAAATTATCTGCTCAAAGATAAATCATTTCTCTAAAATCAAAGACCTCTTGAACACACCCAACATTCACCAATCCGGTGCTCCAAATCATGTCATCTATTTTTTCGTCCGTTGACATATTCACAAATCGCTCATAAGTTCTCAACCAGTCAAATTAGCTATCATCGATCTCAACAAGTGAGTTAATTGTATCACTACAAACAACCTCTTTCCCTCACCTGCTTCCCAATATTCATTTGCAACGGAGGAAAAAAAAAAAACTTTTTCAATGAATAACATATTCAAATCATGAAATGGAAGAAGACGAGCTAGAGCGGCGTTCGTGGCAGCTAGGGTTCAGAACTAATCTGCAACGTCAGGCCACAGGGTTTGCAGTACACCCTGCCAACTCTTACAACTACAAGACAAAGTACAAACGGACAAAGGAGGTGAGCGAATCATGGGTAAACCTCAGGGGGAGGGCACAAAGCCTCCCCCAAATGACAATGAACAGGTTCCAATGCAGGAGGA
Source organism: Pinus taeda (assembly GCA_000404065.3). Taxonomy (NCBI): domain Eukaryota; kingdom Viridiplantae; phylum Streptophyta; class Pinopsida; order Pinales; family Pinaceae; genus Pinus; species Pinus taeda. The sequence continues at coordinate 98,018 of APFE030881095.1, forward strand.
AACCTGCAAACAAATATCCACGAGGAAATAGAAGAAGGACAAGACTCTCTAGGAGACAAAGAAACAGTTAACGAGGTCCTCAAAGCGACCTCCACCACATGCAAGCTAGTTGCAGCCACAAGACCAAAGATTGAGCTACCCAACTATAGGATCAACACAAAAATCCAATATATGAAGGATCATGCCCTGATAGGGAAGTTTATTGGCTTTTGGCCCACAGAAAAAGCATTACAGGGATGGATCGCAGCCAAATGGAAGTCGAAAGGTCACATAACCCTGTAGGTAGGCCCCAAGGGATTCTTCACAATGGTTTTCAACTGTCTGGAGGATAGAAATAGAATCATTGATGGAGGGTCGTATTTCTTTAAGGCCGCTGGCCTGTACCTCAGAGATTGGGTTGAGAGATTTAACTCGGATAAAGAGGATCTCAGTTGGGCTCCGGTATGGATCCGTCTCTACTCCCTCCCTTTGTAGTATTAGGATGAGGCATCATTACAAGATATTGGCAATGGTCTTGGCGAGTTCGTAAAAGTTGCAGAGGAAACTAAGCTTATAAGATACACCTCATATGTTCGACTATGAACATGTTCCATTTCGCTGTAGGAAATTTCACGCTCTTGGTCATCTATTTCGATATTGCCCATATAACCTGAAAACCTCAACCCCTCCTCCTTCCGGAAAATCAGACACTAATGGATTCACCAAATTCTCCCATCGCAGAAAGAATCTCAGAAAATCTGGATCTCATCCCAAGACCATTGTTGATAACCCCCCCCCCAAACTGAGTACCAGGAACAACTTCGAGTTCCTAGCTCAGCTAAATCTAAACAATCTTGAAACCTCGACTCCCCCTAAGGAGTAGCCCAAGTCAAAAGCTCACTCAGCCTCCACCAGCACAGTGATTCCTCAGAAATGAAAGCAAATCGTTGACCTTAGTTCTCCATCTCCCAGTGATTTTCCCACCTGGCTCACTCAAAGTATGGAGGTAGATAATGAGCAGACCGCTCTGAAGGATACAGAAGAAAGGAATGAAACCCAGAATATGGAAGAGGAACCAGAAAGCATAGATATAGGAGACCTGGATATTCTAGGCTTAGAGAAAGCCTGTAAAACAAAAAGTTATGACAAAATTCCAGAAAGATAGTTGGACAATCTGGAAATAATTTTATCAAGAGCACAGAGACAGTGAACCCTTGGAATATAGCCTGGAAGCCAATGGGATGGAAAGATCCTCAACAAAGACAACAAGAAAAGAGGAAGGAAAACAGATCTTCAACGAACCATTCGCATCACGGAAATGCTAGTGGAATCCGGAAGATACTCCAAGCTCATGAAGTACTATACCACCCTCTCTAATATCTCACCATGAAGCTCATCTCATGGAACATTAGAGGGCTTAACAACCTCGGGAAGTACAGATCGATAAAAAGCATGATTCAGCAAGAAAAACCAAGCATTTTCTTCATACAAGAAACCAAGTGTAACTCAGCAACTCTGGAAAAAACAATGGCCAAAGCTTGGCTAGGTTGTATTGTAATTGCAGTAGATGCATTAGGGGCATCAGGAGGTCTTGCAATCATCTGGAACACACGGACAATCATGCTCTCCAACTTACACGCGAATAAGCACTTCATTCAGGGTTTGTTCCATATAACAGGGACAAATATCCATGGGCATTTAACAAATGTTTACTTTCCCCGGGAAGCTACTCAAAAGATAGACATACTAAATACTCTATCAATAATCAACACTGAAAGGACACACCCACTCTAGATCACGGGGGGGGACTTCAACATGATTACCAAATTGGAGGAAAAAAGGAGAGGTAGAAGCAGACTAGATAAAGAAAGTTGTCATCTAAAGGACTTCATCCAGAATAACTGGCTCATTGATCTACCCTTCAATAATGGAGTTTTTACCTAGAACAATAAAAGAGCAGAGCCTCATCAAATAGCCTCACAATTAGATCGATTCCTTCTCTCTGATAATGCTATCCATTTAGGCGGAGACCTCTTAGCCTCAATTTTGCCCCTCACAGGTTCTGATCATTGGCCAATCGCACTCCAATGGACCAGACCAGGCAACACTGCACGTCGGCCCTTTCGCTTTGAAGCCTTCTGGCTGTCACATCCAAATTCCGACAACTTCGTCAACACGATCTGGAAAGGCTTCAAGCCTTTAGAGGGATAAAAAATGTTCCAATTCCACCAAAAGCTAAAAAGTCTCAAATTTCATATCAAACAATGGAACCAGTCTACCTTTGGGAATATAATCTAGGCACAAAAAACACTAAATAAAGCAATGACGGAACTGCAACATAAAATCATCATAGAAGGGCGAACAAAGCAGCTTTCGGAGCAGGAAACACACCTACAATCTCAAATCCTGGAAAGAGACAAGCAAGAAGAATTTCTTTGGAGACAAAAATCACGGGTCAGGTGGCTAAAGGAAGGTGAAAAGAATACAAATTTCTTTCACTGCTCTACGATCCAAAGGAGAATGACCAACACCATTACCCATATATAGAATAGTCAAGGAGAAAAAGTTGAGGACCATGCAACCATAGAACAAGAACTTCTGACATACTTCAAATAAGTTCATCATGAGACTCAAACAGATAGGACAGAGGCCATTGATAAAATAATCCAATCCATTCCAAAGATCATCACTGAGGAATATAATCAGTTGCTCCTCCAGCCGATTACTTTACAAGAGGTGGAAAAAGCAGTCCAACAGCTAAAAGAAGGAAAGGCGCCAGGTCCTGGTGGGTTTACCTCTAACTTCTTTCACAATTTCTGGGAGATGATCAAATTGGAGGTCTGGCAGGTCATGGAAGAATCTAGAGCCAACAGATGGATGCTCCCATCCATGAATGCCACTTTCATTACCCTCATTCCTAAAGAAGTGCAGTCTAGAACCCCTGACAAATTCAGGCCTATAGCGCTGTGCAATGTCATTTACAAAATATTCTCCAAAGTCATTGCTTCAAGGCTTAAAACGTTGCTCCCTTTACTTATCTCCCCAGAGCAATCAGGGTATGTGGAGGGCCGGCAAATCATGGATGGCATTATCCTAACACATGAAATCATCCACTCTTTGAAGCAGCATAAAAAAGCAGGTATGCTACTTAAGATAGATCTATCAAAAGCATTTGATAGTCTAAGCTGGAGTTATATTCAAAAAATGCTAAATGCCTTTGGTTTTTCCCCTCCATGGGTTAGATGGGTTATGAGTCTCATTTCATCCACCTTCTTCATCATCCTCATCAATGGAATTCCTTCCTCCCCCTTTCATCCTTCTAGAGGTATTCGTTAAGGAGATCCGTTATCTCCCTTTTTGTTTGTTATCATGGCGGAAGGTCTAGGTAGATGCATCAAAGAAGCACTTCTCTCACAGCAACTACGAGATCTCTCCTTTCCCAACTCCCATCCCTTCACCCATCAGAAATTTGTAGACGATAACATGCTTTATGTGCACCCTTCAGTCCAATAAGATCTCAAGTTAAAATCTATGTTAAACATTTTTTCAGCTGCCTTTGGAGCTTCTATAAACCAAGCAAAATCTCAAATTTGCTTCTTTCATACCCCTGCAGTTACCCAAGTCTCAATTGCTCAAATTCTAGGTTTCCTGATAGCCGCTCTTCCATCCAACTACCTAGGAGCTCCCCTTACTGATGTCCCCTGAAACACTCCTCATGGAATTTTCTCCTTGAAAAATTAGAGGCGCGTCTCTCTTCCTAGAGCCATAGATCCCTCAACTTGCCAAGTCACCTCGTCTTAATCAAATCTATTCTTCAATCTATTTTGTTGTATCTTTTCTCAATCTTAGTAGCGCCTAAATGGGTTCTCAAAGAAATAAAAAAGCTCCAACGATCCTTTCTATGGGGTAACTTAGGTCAGAAACGCAAATGGGCTCTAGTTAAATGGGAAAAATTTTGTCTTCCTTAGCACTTAGGAGGGACTGGGCTCTGTGATCCTCATCATAGCAATTTTGTTATGGGAGCACGTATCTGGTGGAACTGGCTCATTGCACCCCACACTCCTTGGGCCACTCTATGGACAACCAAATATGCCAATAACAGACCTGCTGAGGATCTTATCTAACTCACTGATATAGGACCGGGTTCATTAGTCTGGAATGCAGCAAAGCAACATAAAAATCTAATTTAGCAGCATTGCTTCTGGGAGGTCAGGGATGGTACTATTATGAGATTCTGGGAGGACTCTTGGCAGCAACAAAATATATTAAAATATTTGATTAATCCTCACCAAATTCCCAATTGGGAAGCTCACAGGTTTGATAAGATCAATCAATATTGGAAGCCCACCCTATCGCATGGCTTCAGGCAAGGGGTCAATCCTGATCACATTATTCGGAATGGCTTGGAGTCAGATCAGCTAATCTTGGGAACGGAACTCTCCAATCGGAAATCAAATATTCAAAAAAGAAGGATGTACTTAGATGGGGATATGAAGACAGGGGAATGTTCACAACACATGAAGCCTACAACATAATCATAAAAGAATTTGCATTCAAAGATCCACTGTGGACAGCTACCTGGGCTCCCAACTTATGGCTGAAGGTGTCCACTTTCCTCTAGCTGCTTTGTCAGAACAAAATCCTCACCTGGGATAATCTACGGAAGAGAAACTTTCATGGACCTTCCATCTGCCCCAATTGAAATCAGGAAGAAGAAACCATTTTGCATCTCATGAACACATGCCCTCTGGCTCATAAGCTCTGGGAAAAAGTCAGTTTTAGATGTCAAAGGGATAGCAGAATCAAGGAAGACATCCCTACCACTATTCATAATTGGGTAAGAAATCCTTATAAGAGCAATATTCTTAACTCCTTATGGAAGCTTATCCCCGGCCTGCTTATGTGGACTATATGGAAGGAGAGAAACAAACACATCTTCAAGAATCAGTCAACACCTATGGACATCATCTGGAACAATGTCTATCAAAACCTCAAGGAAACTCTTCTACTCCAATCTTGGCATGATGACGACCTTCCCTCACTGCCACAGGAAAAGACTATTTAGGACAACTGGAATCTACACTGGAATCAAGAATTGAAATTTCAGCCAAAACTATAGCAAAAAGTCCAATCTCAGACAAATGGATCCCTCCTCCTCCGAATGTGTTCCAACTGAATTTCGACGGAGCCTCAAAAGGCAATCCAGGTAAAGTCGGGTTTGGAGGAATTTTCAGAGATCATAAAGGGGCCATCCTTCTAACTTTTCTAGGCTCGAAAGGATGGGACTCTAATAACTCAGCAGAGCTTGAAGGGTTATGGCAAGGACTCCTTTTAGCTCAGTCACATGATTTTTTACCTCTCATCATTGAAGGCGACTCTCAAATACTAATAAATATGGTGAACAAAATTATGTAGGGGACTCCCTCAAACAAAATTGGCAACAGTTGGAGACTAGCCGAAAGACTGGAACTTGTTGAAGATTGGCTCAGAGCCCATAGAGCAGTTAATTTCAAACATATTCGTCGGGAAGGCAATAAGGTGGTTGACCTTCTTGCCAACATAGGGGTGGAGAGTAACACTACTCTGAAAGCTAATGAATTATCTTCTATCGCAACTGATGCACAGATGAAGGAATTCAATGAAATAGTTGAGAAGGAGAAGACTCAGGAAGGCGCTCCTAGTCGCAGTAATTGCAGGGATACTGGTAAGAACGCGATGGATGAATCCCTCTTTACCTCGCATGGCCTGTTCGGTGACATTCAGCATGGTGGTTCGAGTTTTGAAAGGCCTGCCATGCAGGTTGTGATGACAAGGGTGATCGGCAATTAAACGAGGACCGGTGATCGCGCACGTGGATCGACGGCCCAAACCACATCGGTGGATCGAATGGGGAGACCAAAGGGCAAGGCCTTTACATATAGCAATATGCGATCAGATCAGATCGCATCGCAATATCGCATTGGCGGAAACCAAGGAGCGGAGCCTTTACACCTTCATATGTGCGATGCCATGATGCAGACCTGATACGATGATGTAGGTTGCGATGGCAATGGTGATCGGCGATTAAACAAGGATCATCGATCACGCACGCAGATGGACGGCCCAAACCACATCGGCGGATCGCAGAATGGGGAGACCAAAGGGCAAGGCCTTTACATATAGCAATATGTGATTGCGATCAGATCGCATCGCAATATCGCATCGGCAGAAACCAAGGGGCGGAGCCTTTACACCTTTATATGTGCGATGTAATGATGTGGACCCGACGGTATTCTAAATATTATTTGATAATTTTTTAGGTCCGCAGAAAATCCAGTTTCAATGCATTTTCAATGTATTTCAATATATAATGAAATAACGAAGGTGGGGGAGAGCCGCACGACAGCGCTTCCAGGGACATGGTGGATGACATGGCAGATGAGTGGGCTTGCTTAATCATTGAGGAGCCCGTTCCGGCTAACCTCAACTAAGGTGACGTGGCTTCCAGGCAGCGGATGTGGCTGACGGAGAATAGGCAGGGGCTGCCTGATGATAGTTCGACACTGGCTGTGGCTGCCCAGGTGTTCATTATCTGGTTTTTTTGTTTTTTGCTAGTGTTGCTTGGGTTCTGGTTTCCTATCTGGACTAATCATCAAGGAACCATCTTACTGTTTCTTTTGTGGGGTCTGGACTTGAGAAGTGATACCATTTTTGAGGTTTCTGCTCTCACTGGACTGGTTTCCCCAATGTTGGGGCAGTCCAGATTTTGTTGATACTCTACAATACCTTGGTCGAGGCCTTGTCCTCTTTGCATCTTTCTGTACATATTAATAGATTATTTTTACTTAGAAAAAAAAAATAACATATTCAAATCTCGTTCCACTATACAATTCTCTATTTTCTCCACAAACATTGATTGTTGCTATTACTTGTGTGGAAAATTTTTACACATGACACTTTGAGTAAATAGCTATTAAAGATAGCAAAACCAAGTTTTACGGACAGTAATAGGAAATCTTTTCGAAATTCTAAATGCATCATGCACATTTAGTATGCACTTTTCTCTCGCTTCAAGATCATTGATATACATTCCCTAAGAAACAAAAAATCGCAATATACAATAATAGACATTGTCTATTGCACTGGTAGGTTCATCTACACGGCCAACATTTATTGTTTAACCTGATATTTTTTCATAATAGTGGAAATGGGTTCAGAACCATCAAAAAACCCACTGTAAAATTTGCCAAGAGCACTAAAAATCACTGCATATATATATCCAATTGACACCCAAGATGATGAAAATTGATAACTATAATATCAAATTACAAAAATTCACCGCCATATTTTTCATCAGCGTGCCCAAACTTCCTTTATTTTTCCAATCAATTTTGAAGGCTCGAAAAGTTATCCATAATGTTGCACTCTAACAAGACCACAAATTTTCCTCGAAAATAGTAGAACTTTCTGCAACAATTTTTAAAAAACTGGATTTTTTTTTAAATATTTTGAACAATTGTCAAGGTTAAAAAAAAAAAAAAAAAAAAAAAAAAAAAAAAAAAAAAAAAAAACAACAACAACAACAACAACAATTCAAACACTCTTAGCATTCAATTTCTTTAATATTTTCCACTGAATCCCATAGATAATTTTTCTATCTGCATCGAATAGTATCCTCTATAGAGAACACCATCAATAATAACTACAAATAGTAAAGTGCAAAGGACATATAGAGTAGTCTAAATTCAGTAGAAATTTTGGGAAATTTGGGTCACAGCGATTAGGCGTCAATATTTTGAGTGTCTAGGGAATTTTTGATGCTCTTAAATCTATTTCCACCACACAAAAACAAAAATGATTCAAACACTCCTATGATCATAGTTTTTGCAAAAAAAAATCGTCGGATTTCGGCTAGAAAAAACTTTCTAGGTGAATTTGTAACCTACATTGAGCTACTCTTTACAACAAATCGACTTGACAACTTGTCCCACTACTCTGTAAAACCGAATCAAATTTTATGAATAAGTTGACACAACCATTTCTCACAAAATTTGACACACATTTAAGATACAGTGCAAACCTTATTCCAAATAGACACATTTTATTTTAAACTCTTTGATTTTGAAACTATGAAAAATAATTTAATTATTGAAAGTTAAAACTGGTAACTCGTAAAACAATCAATAATACCACAAAATAAGAAATTTATCTTGTACGTTGAATCAACTTGACAACTACTCCCCACTAATTTGTAAAAATGAACCAAATTTGATTTACAAATAACTTGACACACTCATTTTTCGTGATATTGTAGAGAAAACCAAAGTTTACAGAATATTGCAGAGTATTGTAGAAAAAGCTTGACGAACCAAAAACTCGCAACATTTCCAAAAGCAAATAGGAAAATCATTTTAGAAGATTGCAATAATATATAGCTTATGTATCCCTACATTGCTGCTATCATCCAAGCTCAGATTTAAAGATAAGAGTTTTTGTAAGGCAACAAAAGCTCAGACAATACTCCAAGCTCTTAAACACAATTTTCAAAGAGAAAACACTACATGCCCCACTATTTTGTCTATCATTGCAAATAGTGTTTTTCCCCTTACTATACTAGCTATTTCAAATATTTGCAATCTTATTTCCCTAGAAATCACCAGCTGCCACTATTTTGCGTTCAAAACACGCCACAAAGATAAAACCACCATCCATATTTTTCATTGTCTCGATGTTTGTCCTCTTGATTAATAGAAACAGAGTTGTAGATAAATACAAGTCATCTCAGCATTCAATTCACTAACTACACATCTGCTAGCACATTCAGAAAACTACATAAGCATGAAAACATCAAATCTAGAAACATGATTTTCTTACCTTAAACACAAGACAAATGCCTGTATGTGAAACCGCAAACCAAGTGCATCTATGCACAACCACATCTAGACTCAACAATGCCCATTCCATCAGCCATTGAAATTTGAAAATGATATTAATAAATGTGGGTCCCATATATTATGGCAGTAAGAATTTGTTCTTGCCACATGCTACCTCCAAACAACATAGTTCATTATGTGCAAAAGGCTTTTAAGATTTCATTGTATGCACTTCTGCATTCCGCTCATTCCACACAAATTCCACACATGCATTTGTTCAGCAATAACCTCCACACACGCACAACCATCTTGACACAACTACTTCCGCACTCAATATCACCTTCAGTCATTAACAATCGAAACTAATATTAATCAATGATTATAAGTTATGAAATACGTACCTAAATAAGAATTAAAAAAATGTATATTTATTATCCTAGCAAACTTTGCACAAAACTTTCGCATAACATCCGCACATGCACAACCACTTTCGCACAACTTCATTCGGACAACTACTTCAGCACCCAATAATACCCTTTGATCAGTCACTAACATTCAAAACTCTCATCACGATACCTTCGAGCATGCAACTTCACATAACCATCTCTGCACAGTCTCTTCTGTAATTGCAAAAAACGTTCCTAAATAATAATAATAATAATAATAATAATAATAATAAAAGACAAAGCCTAATCTACAACCGCATGAATTCTTGCATCATTGAATAAAACATTAACATAATAGTGTACTACAACCACATCAACAACTTGCTTTGCACAACCACCTCTGTATAGCTACCTCCGTAGTAGCGAAAAACGTTCCTAAATAATAACTAAAAAAAATAAAGCCTCCTACACATTCGTTTTATCATACAATACTTTTCCTTCACACGGATTGAAAACATAGTTTATTTAGCACCCCCGTCTACGCAAAAGACCCTGGTTCTCTCGTATATACTCTGTTTTCCACACCGTAAACATTTCGCACAACGAAATTGCACCAATTACCACATCGTTCATCCATATCACAATATTCACTATGCAAAGGACCCCAACTCTCCCGCACATACTCTATCCTCCACACAAAGAAATCAATATTAATTAATGATTATACACTCTGAAATACATCCCTAAATAAGAATTAAAAAAGACATTATATATTCATTATCCTAGAAAACTTTGCACAAAACTTTCCCATAACATCCACACATGCACAACTTCATCCACACAACCATTTCCACACTCGATAACGCTCTTTGATCAATCATTGACATTCGAAACCCCACACACAATACCTCCAAGTAGCTACCTTCGCACAGCTATTTCCATACTTGCAAAAGAAGTTCCTAAATAATAATTAAAAAAAAAACAAATCCTTCTACACATTCATTTTACCACACAACACAGTTTATTTAGCACCCTCGTCTATGCAACCACCTTCATGTTTCTACTTCCACACTCAATAATGCCCTTTAATCAGTCATTGACATTTGAAACTTCACACATGATACCTTCAAGCAGCTAGTTTCGCACACGCACCTTCAAAGAGCTACTTCCATACTTACAAAAAACTTTCCTAAATAATAATTAAAAAATACAAAGCACATAGTTTATTTAACATCCTCGTCTATGTAACCAGCCTCGCACATTTTTGTTCGCATAACGACTTCCACACCCGATAACACCCTTTGATTATTCATTGACAATCTAAACCCTGCACGCGATACCTCCAAGCACCTACCTTTGGATAGCTACTTTCATACTTGTAAACAAACGTTCCTAAATAATAATTAAAAAATAAAAAGCCTACTGCACATTCATTTTACCGCACAACACACACCTTATCTAGCACCCCTGTCTATGCAAAAGACTGCAGTTCTTCTTCACATACTTTGTCCTTCAAACAGTAAATGTTGCGCACAATGAAACCGTACCAATTACCACATCGTTCATCAGTATCACAACACTTACTATACAAAGAACCCCAGCTCTCCTTCACATACTTTTTCCTCTGCACAATCAAGCAAAATAAAATAAAAACAACATGTGTTCCCTTCTCTGCAAACAACCTGCAACGACATCAACTCTCACATCATTGAACAGAACACAAACATAACAATGTTCTGCAATCACATAAATTCTCACATCATTGAGCAACGCGTTAACATAACAGTGTCAAAACATCACCAATGCAATGACCACTCAAGAAATTACTTCTATTTTAATTTTAAAATGAATTGTGAGGCATTAGAAAAAACGAAAAATAAAATGCCTTCCACTAGGGGAATTATGTAAACATCATAGCTTCCTATGCCAATCGAAAATTGGAAATAATATTTACCAAAAAATCGAAAATTATTTTTAAATTTATACAAAATTACAAATATTAAACATTATCCCAAAACTAATCGAAAATTAAAAATAACATTTACTAAAAAATCGAAAATTATTTTTAAATTTATACAAAATTACAAATATTAAACATTATCCCAAAACTAAATTGCAAAAATATAATCAACACAATTTGACCACATTATAATCCTTGACTAGACTAAGACTAATAATAAACTACAAAACATACAATCAACACAATTTGACTGCATTATAATCCTTGACTAGACTAGGACTAATAATACACTACACTACAAAACATATATTTATATTAGATTAAAAACATATGTATATTAAATATAATAACTAATATATTAAAAGTATTTTTGAATATTTCATTATAATATTGCATATAATATATAATATATATGTAACGGTATAATGCTAACTTCTAAATCATGGACTAGTAGAAGAAAAAAAATGATAGATAACATTAATTGTATAACGACCTCTGCTAAATCATATTTAGCTTTGCACGAAAGATTAGCTTGACTCATTAACTTTATCTTGTGCAATTATTTTTAGTTAACATTTTCTAAACTAATTTTACTGTGATTTAGATTGGATGATTTTAAAATGTTGAAGTTATTGTGATTTAGATGGTATGATTTTTAAAATTAATGATATATAAATTTAATTTAGTTACTCAAAAAAATTCAATTGGTATATCTTTATTTTCATTTTCATTTTCATTTTCATTTATTCGTAGTTAGCTTTTCTCCACCTTTATATAAAGTAAAACCAAATACAAAAAGAATAAATAAAAACATCACAAAAATGTACATTGTACGACGACAATTAACTACATAGAAATAAAAGTAATTTCTTCAATAAAAGTAATTTCTTCTCGTCCTTGCCACAATATGATTCCCTACTTTATTGAAAACCACAAGTCCATGTCCCACATTCCTAGTCAAGTTTGAAATACATATTTTATTTGATTCTTGTTAGAGTGAGAAGGTTCGTGAATACAGAGTCGCATATACTTTTGTAAAGTGTGAAATTATTAGGAATTAAATAACCCTAATTGTAGATAAAGCCGAGAAACTTTTTAACACTACAACGATCGGGGAACTTTATCCCACCACTAAACTGACAAATTAGACTTTACAAACTTACGCTGGATTTCGTTTAACTCCGTAAAGCAATGGCCAGAATCAGAATCTAATTTCGGTGCATTTCGTCAAATACACACGGCATATAAAGTACGAAAATCTATGAATGGTAAATAGGTAACGCGTCTATTTTCATAATAGTTGTGGAAATCTGAAGTAAAAAAAAAATTCAATGAAAAAATAGTAGTAAAAAAATATGATTTTATTAAATATATTATAAGCATATTTTTAATATCAAAGACATTCAGTAATGCTATCAAACTTTTGTCTAAATATCTGTAAAACTGTTTCCCTCGAACAAAATTAAATTCTGTATTAAGAAAGTTACATTTTTATTTCAACTCAGAACTCAAAAAAAAATAGATGGTCCTCGAAATTATATGCTTGGAAAAGTGCATTCTTTTAACAAAGAAAAAGTGTTCAAAAAATTCATGGTCGATGAAAACTATATGTTGCAGAACTGCATTGTTTTAACAACAAAGAAAAAATGATAAAGTTGAGATTAGATTTATCAATCATGGTTAAATACAACTTTATCTGAGTATCCATTCTGCAAGAAAAAATAAATAAAAACTGTTTCCAATTCTTTACATGTCATACTTGTTCAGGGCCAGTTATTTCCATTTTATCTGATACATGTGAGGAAACTACACCAGCAACATACAATTATAACACAATAGTTTTTTTTCAGAGAGAAAAAGCATCATTGTATTATATTGAGACAATATAAAAACAGTCATTGAAGCAGCGAGGGCAGATACATCTTCATAGGTCCATAAAGAGACAATTATGCGGCATCACAAAACCTGATAAGACACATAGTACTGAATGACTGTACAGAACAACAAAAGGCATTGAGAGAGCATCAGCAGAAGTTGGGACCAAAAAACCAATCAGAAATATAAACCATAAAGGCATACAAAATTAGTAATCAGGAAGAGAAAAATCCTGTACAAAACAGGAGTTCTCATCCACCCTTACTTCCATAGACCATGTCCCAGATTCGAGGAGCAGACCATCCTTGGAAAGGCAGTCCACTCGAAAGTAATTATAACACAATAATTATTGTTTAATAAATTGAAATATATATTATTTAATAAATCATATATATTTATCTCTTCTGTGAAGTAAATATTTATAAACTAGCCCATAGCTAATTGTACACAATCTATTTGAAACTTTTAATCATTTTAAAACCATATAAATTTTATTAATAATGTAAAAAACATCTATCCACAACCAGATACTCATTAATTTCTATTTATTTTATTTTGTTTCTCACAAAATATCCCATCAAATTTTCTCACAAAATATCCCATCAATTTAAACGCTACAGAGAAGATTTGCATATCCTCTGAACAAGTATGACATGCACAAATAGAAAAACCTATTTATTCAGCTCATTAAAACGATACGGAGAAGATTAGCATATCCTCTGAACAAGGATGATATGCACAAACGGAAAAATCTATTTATTTGCCTCATTAAACTTGGAAAACCTCATCTTCATACTACTACATGCTAATACCAACCGGCAATGATTCAACCAGTTCATTCAAAATGAACGGCCCAGTCCTGGCCAGACAGAAGACCAATGAACTCCAATTCCACAGGAAGCGAGCCCTCGGAGTCTTCTTTGCTCGAAAAAACGGTCAATAGACAAAACCCTTCAGACTTTGGCTGCAATTGGTGGCCCAGAGCGCGCAATAAATCCTGCGCAGAGGGAATGGGTGCGGCCTTTCCAGCACTGCAGCAAGAAACCGCCATGGCATTTTTTGCAAAAGTTGCTCCCATCCTTCTAAATTTTGAGGCAATTGAAGCAAATATCTGCTTTTTAATGCTCCCTCGCTTCGGCAGAGGCCTCGCAGCCCTTTCTTGGCCTCGCCCAGTACCAGTGCCATTCCCATGCCCACCAATCGCTACATAATAATAATGTCCAGTCTGTTTTCTCTCCATTGTTTACTAAACTAAATGTGCAGCTCCACTCCCATACGCTATGAATTCTGAAGAAGCAGCAGCAATCAGGGCAGGATACGGCGACAGTTGGTAAGGGGGCCTCAGTTTATATGGAGATTCCGACTTATCGAACTTGTTCCAGACGCTAACTCATTGATTTTTTATTCTCTAGAAGAGGTTGTCGTTCTGTCTTTTTTCAGTAGGGTTCAAGACGCCAACTCATTGATATCTGTAGTTTTGTAAAATTTATTATAATTTAGTTGTCAAAGTAGAAGAGATTGTCGTTTTGTAAAATTTATTATAATTTAATTGTCAAATCAGTATGGATTTCTGATTGTTATCAGTTAATGCATGTTGACTCATCACCAAACAAAAACTATACCGCTTGAAATAACTAACTGAAAATACGCTTTAGCTGAAAAGCAATTTTAAGCCCTACTCTATATTAAAAAAGCTAATTTTGATATGTATATTTTTTTAATATTAAAAAGCAAATTTACATTTATGTATTTCGAATTGTGTTGCTTTACCAAGTAGACGCAATATGGTGGTGCCCACGCGTTGATTCAGGCTCTGCAACTTGAGTTCCTGATGGTGGCCGTGTACATTGAATTTAGCAAGGAAGGTGGTGCATTGATTACAAGAATGCGAGAATGTTCATGAACGAGGGATTCAAGGCCCACCTTTGGGCGCTTACGTACACACGAGTTCATGACCACATAGTTGCCAGATTATTGGACCCTTGAACCTCGCCTGCCATTGACCACGTCAACCTAACACGTGAATCTCATTTCGTCGAAGCTATATTTGTTAAACTCCTCCCCATTTTATTTCAAAGCACTTTTAACAACGTTAATAAGAATTAAGTGAATTTTTTAGATATGAGTAATGTTTTATTCTAATGTAATATGAGAGTGAGTTGAGCTTAGATTTAAGAAAAATATAATAGAAGAGTGACATGAGGATGGTTGTGAGGGGAGGAATGAAAGAAAAGAATAATGATAATTATTTGGATTTTTTTAGGTATTTTAAGATTATTGTTATTTTTTAATGAGAAAGTTAAAAATATTGATAATATAAAAAATATTAAGGTAATATTAAGAATAAGGATAAGGATGAGGATAGGATAAAGAAAGTTATTATATAAAATTTGAAATGGAGTAATATTAAAAAGAATATATA
>APFE030881096.1:15208-30689 GCA_000404065.3 Pinus taeda
CACCCTGCCTTCAGGAACAGAGCGTGGGTACGCACCTGGCCTGAAGGTAGGTTGCGTACCCCGACCCTTTTTCCCTTAAAGAAAAAGGTCGGGATACGCAGGTTACCCATGGGCCACCTGCGTACCCCGAGGAGCGCACCCCAAAACCCCTATGCCTCCAAAAATTAAAACTAAAACTTAAAAATGAATTCTAAACAGATAGAATTGAAGAGGAGGATGTTGTGGATTACCTGGAGGTGACGGCGCTCGATTCCGACGGTCTGATTTTCCGCAATCTCCACGGGAAGTTTCTTGCCAAAAGCCCTTTTTTTCAACCTCAACAGTAAAATGGTAAAAATGACATGGTAAAAGGTCTTTTTATAGGTTTTTTGGATGAATAAATGTTATATTTGTTTATTTTTCACCATGAAAGGTCATTTTAATTCATTTTTGCCCATCTCAAACATGTATGAGTAATGTGTCGCTTTTTGTGCAGGACAGAGGGATTTTCAGGGAAACTTGTCATTTTTCACAAATCAAACATCAGAGTCATCTTTTAAGCTCTTTTCTGACTCCTAAAAAATGAAAAGATTGCCGAGCATTTCTTTTACACTCGTTAAAACGGAATTAAAAGATGGTCCCCTTATAGCCCTTTTCTGACCGTAAAAAAAAGAAAAGATTTCCGGATTTTTGTCATTTCAAATTCGATACTGGAAATAAAACGATGTGTCCTTGATCGCTTTTTACTTTTCAGGTCAAAAACACTAACTATGAAAGTACTTCTTGGTCGCAAGATCAAGCGGTTCTCCTAGGTATTATTTTATACTTTTTCGGGCTTAGGAGACACAAATTTACGAAAAAGTCCAATCTGAAGTCTTCTAAGTTTTTCAGACTCTCTAAATATGAAAAACGCTGAGTTTCTCCTATACTGGACTCGTTAAAATTTCACAGTAAAGGACCTGTTCTATTACAAAGAGGAACGGACCACTGCTTCTTAGGTTCGAATCAAAACTAAGTTGGACTCATCCGAAGGATGAGCTTATAATCAAGCATATGTTATCCTCCTCAAGCTTGTAAAAAATAAAGAGGTACTTGCCAGAAATGGTGGGGGAAAAGTGAGAAGAATGAGCCTATTTGATATCCTTTTGTCTCAGAAAAGCCTTACTACCACTCTCGAACATGACACTTGTTCATTCACCTAGGTTGGGAAATCCTTTGCCTCACAGTTGACCAAATCATTGACATTATTTAGCCGGGTTATGGGAGTTTACTTTGAGTCATTCGTCACCAACCCATCTGTTGTGTCGTTATGTGTTCAAGAGGTCTGTAAACGAAACATTCAATCGCAAAATATCTATCATCCATTGTGTCATCCTTGAGTCAGTCCTTACAGCAACATTTCTTCAACTTGAACTATGATTTCGTGTTGTGGACTTGCCTGCGACGGGTCGCTTTCTATCAACATCAGCACATTATCTAGAGAGTTGACTTAGAAATCGTCAGTACCTTGAAGTTTGCATGCATCAATGGCAGGTTTCTCACCTTCAACGTCAGTTTTCATCATTGACTTGCGATCGAAGGATTCCATGAAATGTTCGACATCGACTCATTCATTCACATCTCATGGATTGTGCTGGGTACTTTGAGAACCATTGACATTACTGGTGGTCTCTCTCACGCCTGTTAACAGTTTACATCATTGACTGGTAATCAAGTGGTTTCTACCATGTTCGACATCGACTCATTTATTCGCATGGCTAGAATCGTACCGATTCGGGAAGTAGAGATGAAGACCCTGGATCTAGTTTCCACCATCCAGGCTGCGAGGAGTTTTGTATTCATTATATTGTAGACCAATTATAAACAGATGGCTGCGTCCATACTGTGTCTACACGAGTCTATGATTATGATGTATTATGAAATCATTCCTGTATCAGAATAGTAGTTAGTCTGTTAGTTAAAGTTTTTGATCTGAGTATGGGAATGCCTACCTCAGCGATGATATAATCTTATACATGTATTTTGTGTTGAAAATTGCAGGTTCTGACCAGGCTCTCCACGAGATAATCCTTGAAATGATAAAGTACTTCACCCTTCCTAGATGATATAAAACCCTTATATATTACAGGCTTCGCACTTTAGGGGGCAATCTGTTACACTGAAATTTGTCACCATGACTATCTGCAGTTAATATGGCTCCATCAATAGTCATATTATCCTCCTTGTCAAGCCTTATACCTCTGCTCTCCATGTCAAACTTCAAAAAAGAGAGAAAGTCATTAAAAATCATGTTTATCTCTGGGTACGCAGGTTCTCTCTACCTTGCCTGCGTGTACGCATCCCAAGCTCATTGTACCTGTGTACTTGTATGCTCTGTAAGTCAAGGGATGGGTGCTTACTCCTGTAAAGGTCAAAAGGCCGCGAGTTTCATCTTAAAAAAGTTACTTGTGGTCACTTCTAGAGCTTTCTAGAAGAGTGTTTGACTTGTATTGAGCGCCTCCAGATGGTTCATGCATCCCTATGATAGAGGAACTTATCCCATCAAGAGAGGAGCTACCCCATCCAAAAGAGGGAGTATCCCATTGATGTTGGAACTGAATAACTTCATCTAGAACACTATAAATAAAGGCATTGGGCCAGAGGAGGGGAGGTTGAAAGCTGAACATTCCAAAGGGTAGATGCTGCTGGAATTAGGACTTCCTTGTAGAAGCTTGTGAGGAGAGATTACCATCCTTTCTTGATTCATTTGGAAGTGGGTGAGCTTGTCAAAGTAGAGGAAATATCTTGCTGGACCCTGGGAGGAACTTACACAACACCAAGGCTCAGGTTGTAATGGTTTCTTTTGTTTCCTTAATACAAATAAGTCCATTCTTCTCAATGATTTGTTGTTAATGAATTGTTTCATATACTCCTTGGTCTATATGTTGAGTATGTTTTGTTTTATGGAATATTCAGGTGTTATGTAATAGTTTGATTGTTAGTGTATGCTGGTTTCGAAGTGAAGGAGGAGCTCATCTGGATCGACGAGACTAGACTACTACAACAATGTTGGACTTCAGGTAGGATCGAAAAACACTTGGTTTCTCATATGATAATGCATGTTTAGAGAAGGATTGCTCTTAATTGTCTTGTTTGTCACTAGAGAGTCTTAGACTCCTAGGGAGGTTAGTTTTGTCAGCAAAAATAACTCTTTCCGCATGACAGCGGCAATGATGTGTAGGATTTGGGGATTACATGATTCTGCAAAATTTACTATTGAAATGGTTCCTTTAATGGAAGCGACAGTTAACAGTGAGATAATGGATTGGCAAAATATATTGTCAGATAAACTAGCCACTGCAATTGTTGAGTTTAGAAATAAAACTCGCGTGACCGATAGGACTATTCCTCCGTTTTATTTTAGTGCTTATATTTTAGATACTCTTTGTTTCAACTCTAAATTTCCTGTACTGGGGTGGAGATGGAATCCACAAGACCCCATGCCAATTCACATTTATCACCAAAAGTTGTGGAAAGCACACTATAAGGACCACCTGTATCAAATTTGTAATGGTTTTATGTTGCCTATTTACCAAGCCATTTTTCACAATCCTGCCCCGAAGATTTATTCACAAGCAGAGATTGACCTAACCACTCTAGGAAACTGGTTTGGGGAGGCTAAATTCACATACATAAGGGTTTTTGGTAGCCTTGCAAGGCCTCATGTCCTTCCTCTGTACATACTCGACAAGCTGTTGGCCCGAGAATTAGGCTATCAAATTACGACCCCAGGAACATCCAAGACTCTTAGGATTTAGAAAAGCAGGATTGGCCTACTTTTCCTTTGAGATGCGGTGTTTATATTTTGCACGACTACAAGCATGTGGAGAAGGAAGCAGAGAAAATGAACATGCTAAACCTTGCAACCATTCCTAATAGGTGATTCAACCCAAGGAAAGTTGTCTAAAATGTGCTTGAGTAGGGCAAACTCACAAGGTTTGATCATAAGGAAGATGATTTTGATGACTTATTTTCTTTGGCAGAGTCATTATTCTAGGTACAACCACTGGCCAAAATGAGATATAATGATGAAGGGCTAGTAGAATTCAATAAGCTCAGAGAACAAAGGTTGCAAACTTTACCTCTGGACTTATTAGCTACTGCACCGATAACACAATCAAGTGAGCCTGAACAACAACTCATTGACAAAACTCCTGCTGCATAAAAAATTCTCAAGAAAGATGAAGAGAAAGAGAAAGAAAAAGTATAGGAGAAAGAGCAGGAGAAAGAGCACGAGGAAGAGCGGAAAAGGGAGTAGGATAAGGGCAGCGAAAATGTCAATGTGGATACCCAGATTGATCCTAAACTACTCCAAGAATGGCAGCAATTTGACTCGATTATAAGCAATCTGGAAGGTCCAAAAAGTGTCGATACACACAAAGTAACAGATACACAAGATACAACATCAACAAAGGTTCCAAATGAAGGAACCAACGGCCTACCCCCTAGCACGGATTTAGAAATAATTCCAAAACATCCCTCTGATCAAATCATTTTGCAGGTGGAGGACATACCTCCATTATATGTCTTTTACAGTCCAAAACACAGGGCTGTAGTGAAAAGACAGTGGAAAAGGAGAAGACTTGATCAACCTTCCCTATTTCCAGAGCAAACAAAGACAACTAATGTAGTTTGGAAAGAAGAGTTTGACCCTTCTGATGACCTAACGAAGCTTTGTCAGTATGTCGGAGCTTATTCAACAACCACTATGGACAAGGCATCGGAAGTGAGTAATCTACTTAAATCAAAAGAGCAAGCAAGTGTTTTGTTGCAAACACAAGTGTCCAAAGCACAACAGAAAGTTGAACAGTTGGAACAACAATTATTAACACAGCAGAAATTAAACAATCAATTGAATAAGCAGTTGCTTGAAGAAAAACAGAGAATAGACTCAAGCGCAATATAAAAGCAGAAATAATTATCAGAAGCATTGGCCAGGTTAAAGACGATGAATGAACTAATGGAAAAAATGAAAGATGAGCAAATCTCTCAGCTACCACTTCAAGTAGAGAAGTTCAAGAATCTTCCACAACCTACTGATTTTAGAGCCGAAGCGCTACAAATTAACAAGGCATTGGTGACATAGTTAATACTGTTATGTCATAATATTTCTCTGGTTGAGCCCCTTTGTGATATAACGGCATCAATAGTTGACAAATCAGTTGATGCTAGACAGGATTTGGAGCAGGCCGACGAGACCCTGACAAATTTTCTTGCTTGGAAAGACACCAATGAGGGGCAGACAACAAATCTACCCAAAATCCTAGAATCACACAAGGAGATCATGTTCTTAGAATGGCAGTCACAGCTGATGAAAGCAAAGAGAGAGGTTTCCAGATGTAGATTATCTACAAGTAACTTAATTGAGTTAATCAATAGCGCTCTCTATCTATCTAATATGGTTTCACAATGTACCCCCGGTAAGTTCCTGTCAGCTAAGACATTGGAGCAAGCATGCAATCAAGAGTTAGTGAAGAATGGAAGGTTAATCGCAGTCATCCAAAGTTTAACTTGGGATACCTATTGGTTTTTCTTAGTAAAACCATACAGTCAAATGGCCACCCTCAAGTGTTTAACCGATGCGATCGGTTGTATCATTCCCGAAATACATGATGCCACATATTTAGCTCATATTTAATCTATTCATTAGTTCTTCAATAGTTCCATGCTCCATGATCAAATATTTCCGAAGTTTCTATGGGACGAAGCTGCAAACACCACTGTATATGTACAAAACCAATGCCGTCATCAAGCATTGGGTTCTAAGAATCCTGAAGAAATGTTCACCATAAGAAACCTGATGTATCTCATTTTAGAATTTTTGGAAGCCCTGTATATTTTCACGTGCTGAAAGAGAAAAGGAATAAATTGGGTGCATCTAGAAGGAAAAGAATCTTCGTGGGCTATGGTGAAAATATTAAGGACTATAGAATCTGTGTAGCCAATCAAAGGGAAGTCATGATTAGTCATGATGTCACCTTTTATGAAGATATGGCTCTCAGCAAAGTGAACAATCTTCCTACTTTAGGGAGCTCTCAAGAAGCTGACACCAGGGAACCAAAAGAAAAGGATGATGTAACAATGCCCGATGTGGATGAACCCATGGATCCTATTGATCCACCTGAGCCTTCCTCTTCAAGGAATATGTCCTCTTGGATTAAGGGGCTACTCGATGATGCTAAAGGACACACTGAACCCTAAGGAACCTTTCGTGAAAGTAAAAAACCTAACATGTATCAGGGATACCTAACCATCATGAGCACGATCATACCAAATGAGCCTTCATCATTCTCAGATGCTGTCAAGCATTAAGTATGGAAGGATGCTATGACTGAAGAATATCAGTCTATTATGAAGAATGATGTCTGGGAAGTAGTTCCCAAACCCCAAGACAAGACAATTGTCACTTCTAAATGGATTTACAAGATAAAGTATGCAGTAGATGGAAGTACGGAAAAGTATAAGGCTCAATTTGTCGCTCGTGGTTCCTCCCAGAAGGAAGATATAGACTATGACGAGATATTTGCACCTATGCCAGATATACCACCATCTGCTCGATCATAGCCCTTGTGTATTCATAAGGATGGACCCTACATCAGATGGATGTTAAGACGTGTTCTTTCATGGTTCAATCAAAGAAGAGGTATATGTGGAGAAACACGAAGGATTTGAGATTTATGATCGAAAATCTTGTGTATGCAGGTTGAAGAAGGCTCTCTATGGGCTAAAGCAAGCACCCCAAGCATGGTATAAGATGATCAATAGCTACTTGATGAAGTTGGGATTCACTAGGAGTGAAGTTGATCCTAACCTTTACCTTAAAGTTGAAGATGACAAACCTCTCATGTTGGTGCTATATGTGGATGACCTCTTTCTAACAGGTGCAGACCCTCTCATTCAAAAATCTAAGAGGGGGTTGGCTTCTGAATTTGAAATGAAGGACCTAGGATTGATGCACTATTTCCTAGGACTTGAAGTCTCGCAGAAGCCAAGGGAAATTTTCCTATCTCAAGGAAAATATGTGGTGAAGATATTGGAAAGATTCGATACGGTGGATTGCAAGCTTGTAACTACCCCAATGGAGATGACTTTAAGAAGTTAAGTGGTAGTGTTGCTGGACCTATTTTACAAAATGCCACTGAGTATCGTCAACTCATCGGAGCATTAATGTTCTTAGTGAACTCCCGTCCATATATATGCTTCGCAGTCAACACGTTGAGTCAACATATGGTTGAACCTCACCACATACATTGGATTGGTGCCAAGAATCTATTGAGATATCTTCATGGCACAATTACTTATGGGTTGAGATACACTGCTAGAGATGTGAGACTACTTGGATATACTGATGCTGATTAGGCAGGAAGTGTGGTGGATTGTAAGAGCACTTCTAGGTGTTGTTTCTCCTTGGGATCTACTTCAATATCCTGGATGAGCAGGAAGTAGAAGTCGGTGGCTTTGAGCACTACCGAGGCAGAGTATATTGTCGCTAGCATGGCCACCTGTGAGGCAATCCCAAAGAATTCTAGATGCAATACCCCTGCAAACTCCTCACTTAGGTATTGGCCACGTACCATTGGTAGATAGAGATTTCCAGATAAAAGACACAACCTTCCCTAACAATCTGTTAAAACTTCACTGCTGGAGCAAAGATAAATTCCTCAACCAGAATGATGGCATTCAACTATGGGAATCAAATTTACCCAAATACTTGTTCCAACAGGTATACCAGTTCCCTAAAATCATCCACCTATGCCAATTCTGCTATTTCCCAAGTCAAAGAGCCATAGTCTCTCCTAACCAACAAATTTTGTTCACAATCATTGTAGGGTCAATGAATGAAATGTTGTAGATCTAGCCAAGCCTAATGAAGTGCCATCTTCTATTGAAAACCTTATTTATCTGTACTTAAAGCTGGACCATCCCAACAGATCTTAATTTTTTCAAACTTTCCTCCTAGAAAAGGCTCAAGTTCCTATAGACATCCCTCCATATTCTGCTGCCATTTTCTCTAAGAGAGCTAGATAGATTGTAACCATGTTGTCTTGTTTTCTAGGATATATTATTGATGAAAATGTAGATGAACCTATACTTGGTTTCCTTTCTATCTCTTTCCCAGCCAAGCGTCCATCTACAGTTTTCAAATTTTCCCAATTCTTAGCAGAAAAAATCCATGATTAATTGATCATATTGCCAGATGAAAGAGTATTCAAATACTCTTCAATATCGTTCCATATGTTTCTGTATTTCCAATCATAAAGGTTTACAATTAACATCCAAAAACTGGACACTAAGGGCAATCCTAGATTTGTTATCTTTTGGACACCCTTAATCCAAAAGTATTCCACTAATTTCAGTTACAATGATTTCATTGATTCATTTGTTCACCCAGTCGTTAAAATGCTAAGCAGTAACAATCAACCCAGGGTCAGTGATGAGATAAATAAAGTTTTACAGTTGTCAAAACACATCAAAACAGGAGAGTGGTATTTATACCAGAACCACACTAAAATTAGGGTGTCTAGATGTCAACTCACTCCATATAATCTACCCAAATATCTCCCCATGAGGTTATTTGCACTAGAAAATATCAGGCAGATCATAAATTTAGATTATGTTAATTTTGTATCAGTCGAGAAGAAATCACAGTTTAAACTGAAGAACCAACTTTGGTCCTTTTATTTTCAATAATAGGGATGCTGGAGAGGAAGCAGAAAGATGTTTACAACAAATGAAGTTTAGTGATAGTTTCAAATGGCAGTATGATCCTTTGGGTGTCATAAACAAACTGAGACTCAAGTTTAAATTGATCTCTTTTACGCATGAGCCCAAGCCAGAGATTGAAAGATATGCCAACCAGTCAGAGTGGTTGGAAAACACCTTACTGGATATGGAGAACCATATGGATACTAGTTCCATTCTACATACTCCATCCCTACAGGGAATAAATGCAAAAAGGACTCAAGAAGAAGGTTCTTGCTCAAATAAAGATACAACAGATAACATATTTTAAATTATGTGTAGAAAAAGAACAAATTTGAATCTAGTAAATGAGAAAGAAGAAGTAATCGATACGATTGAGATCATTGTTACAGACACTATAATTCAAGAAAATGCACTTCCATCGGTTCAAAGGAAACTCATCATCCTTCAACCTCTAGTGCTCAAATCATCCAGAAGCAACGTAGTGTTGAAGTCTCTTCTTCAAGTGATCCAAGGGATAGATAAATAGACATCAAAGAAA
This sequence comes from Pinus taeda, assembly GCA_000404065.3. Taxonomy (NCBI): domain Eukaryota; kingdom Viridiplantae; phylum Streptophyta; class Pinopsida; order Pinales; family Pinaceae; genus Pinus; species Pinus taeda. Next base: position 24,471 of record APFE030881096.1, read on the forward strand.
GATAGAAAGACATTAAGGCCAAAAATGAAGAAATAAAAGATAAAATATATTCACATTATTTTAAGAAGACTACTAGTAGCCATAACAGATTACTTTCTACATTTGATTATAAGACAAGAAAAATGGAGATGACTTTTTCTCAATCGACAGTACAACATCCTAAGTCATCAACAGATTACGAAAGGACAGATTATGAGATTCTTGCCAAAGGCGTTCATCCTATAGACCAAATATAATTTCATAAGCAAGCAAGAGAAATGTTATACTCAACTATGACCAACAAAGCTATGAGTGTACAACAACTACAAAATTCTCTAGAGAATATCAAAGCACAATTAAAACTAGAGAAGGAATCCTCACAAGCAAAAGATAACATAATGAAATCATTGGAAGGCTTGGTTATTGAAGTAGGATATGATCCAAAGAATGCCAAAGGTGTAGAAGATCTCATTAAGAAAAAGAATGCTGACATTGCTTGATTGAAGAAGCAGCTAAAATTTCCTCCTACTGAACATCCACGGACCAAGGAAATTCTAGAGAATTAAAACCAAAAAGATGAGATGATGAACTTCATTCTTCAGTTAACTACTCAATTAACAAAAATGGAAAATGAGATGGATAAGTTAGTGTAGGAGAAAAAGGCTAGCATGGAATCAATCCCTGCCAATGTTATTCCTACAGTTACTACAACAGTTCCTTCTGCTTTAGCAACTTCATCAGCGACAACAGTTCCAGTGGCTACAACACTTCCTACTACATCAGCACCTATATTAGTTACAAAATCATCTATATTAGCAGCTCATCCTAGTGATGAAGCAGGTAAATTAATCAAAGCTATGTAACATATGTCCATCCAAACAAATGAAATAAATAGACTTAAAGATCAAATAAAAAGTATAGAGGATGAAAAGAAGCTAGTTCAAATCATGCATAATGATGAAACACAGAAGTCAGACAAATTGACTGAGAGAATATAGAATTTAGAGAAAGAATTGACATTGAAAGAACCACTTTCCCAAGCAATGCAACAACTGTGGGCCAATATGATTAACTCTGTTAATGATATTTGGCCATCCATCCAAGTCATCTTTCAGCAGAAGGATTTAATCAAGGAATGAACTAAAGATATTCAAAATGTTACGGAAGAACTTGTTAGAAAACCAGAGGAGGCCAATGAAATCAATAAGTTTATTAATTCCAAGAACAAACAAGAATTGGAAGCGATTGGCATAAGTGACAAGGCTAAAACAATTTTATAAGTAAATAAAGTAATCACCAAGAGGAACTTGATGGTGCAACTTGAAGACAAGTGTCAAAACATGGAGCTTGCAATAACCAAATTTATGGTGAAATTTGATGTTTTGAGGCAGAAAGGTCTGCCTAATCCATTGGTTATCAATGACAGATTGATGAGGCATGAAAACTATGATAAGGAAATCAGAGAAGTGGCAAAGGAACAAGAAAACAGTTCAACCATGAAAGGAATTCCAATAGGAAAAGTGCTATATCAAACTTTTGAGAATCTCTTTTACCTCCAGCATGAGGTAAAATATCTCTTTATCAACAAACCTACCTTTTCAAAATACACAAATGCTGATGAGATCTTCAGAAGAATGGTAAAGATAAAATTACTAGATGCAGAGTCCTGGGAAAATTTGAATGATATATTGTAAAAATGAAAGCTAAACAGTGAAAACAAAGCAGTCAAGATCAGTCAAGGTAAAACAGTAAAGAGTAACAGATCAGTCAAAGAGTATCATATGAAAGACAGAGTTTAAAAGTCAAAGGCAGAGTAAAGGGATAGCTAGCATAGAGTAACAACAAAAGAGAGAAAGTATAAAAAGATCAAAACAACAAACAACAAAATCAGTAAAAGCAAGGACCTCTAGGATTTAGTCTCCTAGGTGTCTCTATCTTCTTGCCCGAAGATATTTTTTTTTCCTATAATAATTCCTAATTCAGTTTAGGATATTTTGTAATAGTTTTGGTATAGATACTTCACAATTTGAAGTATTGAGGGGTGGATTTCTTAACATTTCTATAGTGGAACTCATCTACAACCTGAGGGTTTATTGTACCCTTTTTAAGTCAACAGACTGGATAATTAATAAAGGCATTGCATTATAGGATTAATGTGTTGGGAGACTTCAGTGAAGTATCTTTTATTTGTTAAATTGTTATTTTCTTAAGTATTTCACATACTTACATGTTCCAAATTTGGTTGTAATAACTGGAATATTATTACAAAATTTGTTTAAGTACACTCTGTCTTGAATAGTTATTCATTTTGATGTTTTCTTCTGATATCTAGAGTAGGGAATTATTCATTGCTCCCTAGTTTCGATTGACCTCTTTCATTTCCCTCATTATTCGGTTTGAGGAATCCTTAACTACTCCTTGATCCCGATTAAAAACCACTTCACCATCCAACCTAAAAGATCTAAAATTACTCAGCTACCCTGCCCTGCAGACACTATCTTTAGAACTTGATTTAGTCCTATTTTTTTGACACATTGACTCCATAGCCCACTGGAAAATAGACAATCTTCTATCCATCTAAGTGAGTAATTCTACCAACAAATGAAATCAAAACCAAATCAAGCTTACATAACTAGCCTAAAATCAATTAACTCAACAAAGTTAAATCATTAAGAGAGAGCCCTCTCTGAGCATTAGAAAGGCTAGATCATGATCTCAAAAGTAGGTTTGTGGTTACCTCTATTATTTCTTTAAACCCAACATTGAACAACCCTAGGGAAATTTTGGAGTGATAACAAGAGAAATTCTTAAGTGGGGCAAGAGCGATGCTATAAACAATTCACGATGTTGGCTATATGTGATATGCATGTTAGCCTCTCTGATCTGACACTTCAACCTCTGATTAAATTCCCAGGGCATCTCATTGACCCTCATCTTGATTTCTTTAAATCCAATTACTGAGTATGAGTCAGACTTATGCTTACTAAAATCTTTACTTAAATTCTCCTTAGTCTCTACTAGCGTTGCAAGAGGATAGTCAGAACACTACTTAATATACCAGGTTAGCACGCGATCCTACAAAGTAGTAACCAACTATGCCTTCCTTATATTGTCATCAATAATATGTTGCACTATCCATGCAATACTCGTAACAAACCAAAACTGCTCTACATCTTCACTCGCTATGCCCTTGAAGTTTGGCATCTTCATCATGTTCACCATGTTGAATGGTGGTGGCGAAGGTGGAGATGTGGGTGAAGGTTTATACAGTGGAGGTGGAGGTGGAGGCAGAGTGGAAGGATGATTTTCTCGAGGAATGCCCTAAGTGATTAGCTAAATCGTGCTTCACGTGTAGTCTTTCCCGCTTGTTCATCGTCACTTGAAGGAGGTCCAATTAATGGACTATACTCTGGCCCTGATCCTTTGCGATTTCTAAAAAGTCATCCAGATTGCATAGCTTTGAACATCAAGGTAATGGCATCACCCATTTTTCACATAACAATATCTTAATACAAGTATTAAATTATCTTAAATACTTACCTCGTGGTCCATTGAAAAATATTCACTCCACTTCGATATAACTGGCTAAGATATCAAATACAAATTCTATAACAAATACTCCTATAATTCGATCGAGCAAGTGATTGATATCCCACACAATCTTGTTTTTAGATGCTTCTAATCATCACACTAATTTTGGAGTCCACACTATAGGATTATTGATCTTCGACCTTCCTTGGCTATCTATCAATTTAACCAACCATTCATACAGCTCAATGGGGAAGGTGCAAAATAAGACCTCATGTATTTCCATATACGGATACCTATTCGACCACTCTTCCTTCGAAAGGCATGGATTCATGTTTTCTTGTGTCGTGAACTCGTGAATCTTCCGATCCAACCAATTTTCAATCCCTTTCTTGGTTGGATTCCAATGATGTGACATCACACATATCATTCAAGTAGATCCAGATCTTAGCAACATAACCATTTGTTAGCTTAGGGGGTCTTGACTCAAGGTTGGAGTTAGCTACACCCACTAATAAAACCCTACACTACTGGCCCTTTTGGCAAAAACCTATGTAGAGTAGGTTGTAGTCTCACCCGAAGCAGTATGAGGGGATGCAAGAACCAAATTTCTGCATCCAGAGACTAGTGTGATGTGTTTTAGTGCCTCAAATATTCCTTCACGCAAATTGATAAACTCATAGGGCTCACCATTGCACTCTGTTAAAACAACCTTAAGACCTTCACATATTTCTATGATCAGTCCTTAGAGACCTTTAATAGTTAATTCGCCTACTTACATGCATCAGAGAGCGGTCCTAAATTAGTGTTCGAGCATATTTACTTAAGTTATTAGTAAACATAAGAGAATTCATCAAATTCTTCGCTAAAGCACTTAGACATGTATTGTGTTCATCATTAACACTTATTCAAGAGAATCGTGTAGCATTCAATCAATATCTCATAAAACAAATCATTCATTGACAACATATAACATTAAAAAAAGATAAACAAAAATACTCAAGAATTCTTGGAAAAACTATTTTTAGTAAGCTTCAATTCAGGATTACAGACTCAAAACTGCCTTGCACACACAGCTGTAGGGGTTCGCACACTCAGTTGTGGACTCTTCCTAGGCCTCTGTGCACTTAGCTACAGAGCCTTTCTTATCCTATCTTACCCACTTCTCTATCTTCGCTCTTCCTCTCCCTTACTTCTTTATCTCTTGCATTCACTAAGACTCACTACTTATAGACTTTTTCATACAATGCCATGGTGAAACTAAAAAATGACTCAAAACTTATCCAAAACAAGGGGGTAATCCCCTTTGAATCCTATTTACCTACATGCTGCACATCCACAAGTCATGGAGGCTTTACATTATTTACAAATTGAACCAAAAATTTGGGTTATCTTAACCCCAAACTTACCCAAGGGACTCCATCCAAACAAAATTGTTGCAAGAAAGGCTTCCCAGTGGTGACAAGGTAATCCAAGAAAATCATGATGAGGAAAAAAAGAATATGAAGTATGATTTGAGAGACTCTAATGTGGGTTTTAAGAACCACCACATTCCAAAGATAGATATCAGGGAGTTTGACAGCAAGGATCCGGTAACATGGATACTACAGATGGAGATATATTTTGATCTACAGGATGTGCAACCCTCACAAAAGGTATGTATTGCATATTTGTATTTAGAACCCAATAAATTTCTATGGTATAGATGGATTTGTTCTTGTAAACCACTTGTCACTAGTAAATTTTTATGGAGGAAATGATAGCAGATTATGAAGATACAAAGAGCAACAACTTCTTTAGCCAATTAACAATTATCAAACAAAAGGGTTCAATGGTGGAGCACATTGAAGACTTCCAAAAATTCAATATTAGGGTAACTGATATTCCAAAGGAGCATAGGATTGATGTATTCATAGGGAATTTAAATATAACATCAAACATGAGGTTCACCTTTGGGAACCTGATTCATTGGAGAAGACATTCAGGGTGGCAAGAAAAATTGAAAGAAAATTTATGGCAACAAGGAAGTCTACCACTCATAACTATCAAGATGAAAGTGTTGTTGCTCCTAGTCTTCCACAACTCACAAAGTTGAAACAACAACAATTGGATGAAAAATTAACAAAAGGGCTTTGTTACAGTTGTGATTAAAAATACACTAAAGGTTATAAGTGTGCTAAGAAGAAATTATTCTGCACAGAGTATGAAGAGGAGGAAGAAAAGGAATAAGAAACATCAAAAGAGGAGGATATACACCTAGAACCAACCCTAGAGAAAGATGAAATGAACCCAACCATATATTGTAATGCATTGGCAAGAATTTCCACTCCTCAAACTCTCAAGATAAAAGGATATATCAAGAAGAAAAAGGTAATAGTGTTGATTGATTTGGGTAGTACCCATAATTTTATTCATTGTAAGATAGCTAAGGAATTGAACTGGTTCCTATATCCGAGACCAAAGTGTTAAGTGATGGTTGCAAATGGGGGAACTATAAATTGCTCTAGAAATTTCCATAATATCAAGCTAATCATGTGGTAATATGTATTGAATAGTCTAATGCTTTCCTTTCCAATGGGTTGGGATGATGTTGTACTAGGTGTCCAATGGTTACAATATTTGGGGGTGATAGCCTTCAATTTTCAATAACTTTTCTTGAAATGTTTTTGGGAAGAAAAGGAAATTTAATTAAGGGGTAGTGTAGGGAAACCA
>APFE030881101.1:0-15183 GCA_000404065.3 Pinus taeda
TAGCCACGTTTGGCGCAGCCGTGGACTGTTTCCCTCTCTGAGGGTTTTAACCACGTCAAAATACTGGTGTATTGATCTGTGATCTTTTTGTGAGCGGTGTCCTTTTGGTATTCTGTCTGAGGAACTTACCCTGTAAATTCCTACAGAATCTATGTGGGTACTCCATCATGTCTATCACAAAACCCGCTGTGAAAATTTCCACGTAGATCCTCATTAGTAAGGTCATGAGGATATTCCGCGCGGATGAGTTTCCAACACTAGTAATCTCATTAGCTGCACAGTGCATGAAAGGCGTGCAGTGTAATTGGTCACGCTACCTCTACAGCGAGTTCCTTGCAAATTTTCATGAGGCTCAGAATGAGAGCAAAACCTTCCACTACGCATGGTTGTTTCTCTCCATTGTGCTAGTATCTTGGGAGTTGTCAGAGGACAACCAATTTCATCCCTTTGAGAAAGGATTGCTAGAGGTTACATAGCTTTCCTCCCTTTGGGCCACAAAGCACTCTACGTGGGTCATGGAGATAATTTTCTATAGGTGTTGATGGAGGCAAGCCTTCGCATGGCCATCAAATAGAAGCCATGGTTTTCCTTGACTGTGTTTAGTAGTTATCAGAGTATGCAGAGTTCAAGGCAAATTTTCACTGCATATATATTAGGGCGCGAAAGGATCCAAAACAGAAGTGGTTTGATCTGCCTTATCTTGCCACAAATGATGCCATTCAGGAGGTTGTCAAGCATTGGCCGAAAAATTGGCACTCTCCATCCGATCTGGCTGAAGGAACTATAAAAGGTTCGAGGAGTTCCATGGAGAAAAAGAAGGAGGTAAGAAAGAAGGAAGTCCATCATTTTGCCGAGAAATGAAGGAAGGAGGCTGAGGAGAAGGCCTGACTGGAAAAGGAAAGAACTTGTATGAAGTTCCACGTGTCACTTCTTTGACCTTCAGCCTGAAAATGATACCCAAATAACTAAATTTCATCCTCTTTCTCTCATTGTTTACAAAATTTGAATCCAATGCTCAGAGAAAAAGTTATGATAATGTTCCCAAGGTCACTTGTTTGACATGGAATTTGGGACCCTGCAAACACCGTAACTTCCTTTGATCATATCTTTGAAAATCTAGAACACTAAGATCTGAAATTAAATCATGAGGTTCATCAAGATTTAAGCTCAAATGCATTTTTAATTTCATCTTCTGAAGCTTTGTAGAAAAATAGTTATAGCGAAAATTCCATAATGACCTGTTTGAAGTAGCGCAATCCTAGAATCCAGGGCTCTAAACTTGCTTAAAAAAAACCTTCAAACTTGATCATAATTTTGTGCTCTAACCAGACCTTAATGAAACCTTAAAATCCCTTCAACAAATCCTACATTATAAGCTCATGAGGATGAAAAATTATAGAGGTCTTCTCACAAGATAGTTCATTAAAAGTGCTTTTCATGAGGAGGATATGAGGGTCACAATTTATAGAAATGACTTGAGTTGAGAGGGGCTTCAACAAGTGAATGTTGGAGGGATTTTAGGAGCTTAAACAATTATTAATTATTGACTATTCAATGACCACAACCAATTATGAGTGCCATGCCACAACCCCATGGGGTCTTATCCCACTAATTGGGGTTACTAACTTCAAACATGAATATCTCTCAAACCATGAATAATTACGTGGTGTGCCATATGTTGTCACTCACTACTTCACAGGTTATCAATTTCCTCAAGTGCCAAACAACGCTGATGTTAAAGCCATTTTTTATGCCACAAAAGATATCAAAGTAAAATTAGATCCTCCCCAATGCGTACCGATCAGAAACCGCTTTTCAATGGTATATAGAAGTCTAAAAAGGGGTTCCTGGAGTAGAAGTTAAACCATTTTGAAGATCACCCTTGGAAAGCCCAGCAAGCAAAGGAAAAAATAGTAAAGGACTAAGGCAAAATGCAATATCAAGACTCGGGAGCTGATCACAATTAAAAATTAGTTATTAGCAAAGCCCAAGAGGCACGAAGCATTGGCGGATGTGATATCAACAATCTTTCGATCACGGATATCGCAAATCGGCCATCAACGGGGTCCCGGGCACATACTTAAGGTTATCAGTGGTTCACGGTGTCGAATGCAGATATTGTAGTTGCGCAGTCCTATGATATCAACAATTGGCAGATCAACAGGGTTTTGAACTTAAAAGACATGTAAACTACTGATCTTCTGATATAGTGTAACACCGTTATTGGGATGGGGTCCCATGGGCCAGTTTTGGGGCAAAAGCCCAAATTTTGATGTAAAAAGATGTAAAGTCTCCACAAATTGTGGTCATAGAGTGCGTAGCTAGTTAAGAGTCAAATCGGGTTTTACCCTTCTTTTATTTAACTAGAGTCGACTTTTGAAGATCTACCCATGGTCCATGGACCATGGGATTGTATAAATAGATGTGTCTTAGAGTCTCTAAGGCAAGTAAGTAAGAAGTCTATGGGTATGAGCGAAGAAGTCTAATGCAAAAGTAGAAGTCTTAGAGGAGGAAAAGGATTTGCAGTTGAGTGCATAAAGGCCTAGAGTAGTGTCCGCAGTTGAGTGCGTGGACCCTTGTAGCTTAGTGCATAGGGAAGTTTTGAGTCTATAAACCTTTATTGAATATCAATAAAGGAGATTGTTACAAAAATTCCTATGTTTAGTCCCTTTACTTCTGTTATGTATGAATGCGCTATATGCCGTGATCAATGATGGTTTTATAAAATAATGATGTATTGATGTGTGACTTTACTTAATCTGTATTGTTATCTGAACGCAATTAATGTTAAGTGATTACGTGAAGATCATAACCATTTCTGTCAAAGTTATTGAACACTTAAGTAGGTAATTGGCTTGTTAAAGGTCTGCGAAATCCAATCATAGACATTCACGGAGGTCTAGAGGTTGATTGAAGGAAGTTACAACAATAGGTTGCAGGAGCATAGAGGTCTGCATGAGGGCATATCTAGGTTGCCAAAAGGACATCACACTGATCTCTGGGTGTGGAAACTTGGTTCTAGCTTCCCCCCGTACTGCTTCGGCTGAGAATTTAGTACACACACAACGGACTAATGCAAAAAGGGCCAGTAGTGTAGGGATTTGTTTAGTGCAACTAACTCTGAACCTAGGTCAGGACCTCCTAAGCCAACAAATGGTTCTGTTGCCAGGACCCGGGTCTACATAAGGAGATGTGTGATGTCGTATCACTGGAATCTGACTAAGAAGTAAATTGAGAAGTGGTTGGATAGAAATATCCACGAATTTGTGGCTCAAGAGATGATAAATCCTCGCCTGAAAAAAGAATAATGGTTGGACAGATGTTTATACACAAAAATACACAAAATTTTCTTCTACATCTTCCTGATCAAACTATATGAGTGGATTGCTAAATTGGCAGACGACCAAGGAAGGTGGAGACTTGATGGTCTAATAGTGTGGACCTCATAGCTCATGCAGAGGTTGGAATCTTATGAAGATACAGTCACACACATAGTTGATCATTAGCTTGATTGAGTCATCGAAGGATTTGTTACAGAGTTCGTGGTTGATGCCTTAGTCAGTTACAATGAAGTAGAGTGACACTTCTTCAAGGGACCGCGAGGTAAGTGTTATCACTCCAGGAAACTCTCCTAGGTTGTAGCTTAGAGATGCCTGGTAACATATAATATTCAATATTGTTCTCTGAACTATTGGAACGGATGAAGGTTTGGATCAAGCCAGATAATCGTTTCAACTCTGTTTTCACTCCAGATATGCATGAACACCCTTAGCGTGACAAGGCTTTAGACCACTAATGCTCAAGAGTTTATAGATTCAATGGATATATGGAGAATACTGACTATACCGGTATATGCATACATAAACATATATGAATGGCTAGCTACAGGAAGTAAATGAAGCTTGCAAATCTAATTTATCAATGTAGAGATAAGATGACAATTATCTGGCATGAGACACAGAAGAAAACATGAACAACCTATTCAATTAGAAATCCAATTTATCAACGCAGAGATAAGATGACAGTTATCTGGCATTAGACATAGAAGAAATCATGAATAGATTGTCCAAGTGCAAGCTTAGAAAAAAAGAGAAATGGATATTGAACATGTAACAACAAAAGAAGCTTGTATTACTGGAATGAAGATGAGACACTGCAAGGAACAGATTATAAATAGTCTCCAGAAGTTGAACCCTTGTTACTCTGACTTTACAAATATTTATAGGCCTGTTTAAAATGCACTCGAGCCTTCTGAGGCTCAAGAGGTCTTAATATATCCCTATGTCTTGTTAACTATTTTATTCCATTACTAGGCATGCATGGGCTCAGAGGTTTCTTCTTCCAATGGAAGAGTAACCGCATTCTGGTATTTTGTTGTGTTGGTAGGGAGCTCTCTCATGCCAGAGATGCTCCATGATCATTTGTCGGTTTTGGATGTGTCATGTTGTGGCTCCATGATTGCTTCGGGTTGATTCAGCTGTGTTGTGTTGTGATGCTCCATGACCGCTTCTGTTTCAGGCTGCATCATGCTATGGCACTTGTTTTTCCCTTTCCGGTCTTTGTTTCCTGGAAATTTGTCTCCCCGAATCTACTATGTGGTGGAATGGGTCTTCGGGCCTCTGTTTTCCCTTTAAATGTTTATAATGATTGTTTTCCTGTTTTTACACAGAAAGCGTTGCACATAGCAAAATCCCTCCCATCTCTGTTCTTTTGGACTTCAAAAGTTTATAAATCTGGTCTACTCTCCCATCGGGTCCACCCTCTAGGTCACTACCGCAAGTCGCTGATGGCTTGTCCCTGTGTATTTTCTTTGTATTCTGAAATATGTAAAAAACACTGAAAATACATGAAAAATGGCTTTGGTGGACCTGAAAATATTATAAATTTTCATTCTCGAACCCTTTTGGGTCCAGGCCTTATCGCATCGGCGCCACTCCTTGGTTCCCTTTGTATTTCGCTAAATAAAGAAATATGCAAAGATGTATTAAACAATTCCTTTTGCAGACTTGAAATATTATGTAATAATACTTATAATGCCATTAGGTCCAGTTCATCAAGTCACACATATACCCGTGCATAGGCCCCGCCCCTTGGTTATATACAATAGCGATCTTGTGATGCGATGTGGGCCATCAATCTACGCACCTGATCGATGGCCCACATTACATCGTTGATCGCAATTGCAAGTTCCACTCGGTCTGTGCTTACTCCGCTCGCTTGCCTCCATCGATTTTGCCCCGCCGATCCGATCATCGGAGATCACTGATCGGGGGTGTCTTCTGCCCAACCTTAAGTCCTCCTCTATGTTCGGCCAATTGTGATTTTCCACTTAGATCTGGGCCGTTGATCATGCAGATCTGACGACTACTGTGCGTTGGACTGTGTATGCCTTCAATACATGGTTTTTCACTGTTTTTCATGTGTTTTAGCCTCCTGATAGTGTTTTTTTCCCCTTCCAAGGGCTCTTGGCATATGATTGTTTCAATCTTTGGATGTTCTTAAGAAAATTTTGAAGACTTCAAGAGTGTTTTGGATCCATTTTTGGGCCAAATGCCAACAAGGCTAACATTGGCTCCTTTTGGGGATGAAATCCTCCCTGTGAGGTTTCAAGAATCACAGAACAATGCCTTTCCTGTAAAAACAAAATCAAATCTTCCTCCTAGTGTTTCATTGGGTATGGAGTCTATCTTGCAATGAAAATAAAAACTGGAAAAAACATATTTACAATACCAAGGCTTTAAAGCCTTAAATGAAATAAAGTTTCAAGAACCGCCCATTGACTGGGCTACCAAAAAAATCTCCTCCTTCCAGATTGTGCAAAATAAAGATAGTGTTCATATGATATTGAGCAATGACAAGCGGTCCTATCCATAATGCAACAAATTTACCATGGTTTCCCTTCTTTTCCTTTGATGCGTCCCTTTTGAGAACCCAGTCACCAACCTGAGAACTGTCCACTTTTTCCTTCTTGTCAAAGGTTTCTTTGACTTCTTTGTCAATGTGTATTTCAACAAATTCATCAAAGAATTGTAAAAGGCTATTAATTTCATCATCCTTTTGAAAAAAATCTAGTATTTGACATTGTCAGGCAGAGATGGTCCATATTTCACCTCATCTATGTATGCTTTCAGCCTTGTATGTTTTGCTTGGAAGGTTTTGTTCACCTGCTAAATGATAAGGTCTACTTCATACTATGTTGTGTTATTTGTGACCTAAAATTTAATATGAAAGACAAATGAATGCATTCCTATGTGGGGGACACAAGGACTACACCTGCCCCTGCCGCTTCCTTAGAGAAAGCTCCATCAAAGAACATGTCCAAAATCTGTGGGCCTTCTTCCTCTATGATCTGGCAAATTGGTTTCTTAAGCTATGTGGAGGCCAACTGAGATTCTTTAATTTGAAGAAAACATGCTCCAAAATTAGTGTCGATAGCATGGATGAGATGATTAGTTGGATTCCTTTCATCACTGATAATATAAGCCAATTGGGCCTCTCTGTACAATCTTCTATTTTCACCTCCAAAAACGGGGACAGTAGCATAAGACAGATAATTTTGCAATGTTCCACCTAATCTCTTGATCTAGCCTCTGGAAAGCGACATGCCAAACTTGGGGGGTACATCTACTACCACAATATCCATCATCATGCTCTTCATGGGTAGCTGAGACAAAGTGATGGCTAGTTCTTTGATTAGTCCCAGACATTTCACTTTTCTAGAGTCAAAAGAAAATAGGTCATGATAAGGCTTGGTAATGTCGAGACCCAATTTATCCATGAAAGCCTTGGGAATTATATTATAGCTAGCTTTAGTGTCCAAAAGGTACTTGTGAAGGATTTTATCATGAATAGTTAGATATACATAGAATGATGGGGAGTTGTCTTCACAATTTTCAATCATTGGGTTGAGAATAATAGTTGGTTTGTCATCTTGCAGATTTGCATAGTTAGTGGAGGCTTGGATGGCTTTAGGCTCAAGGGCCTCGAGGATGGATCTTTTGAAGGACTCATTCTTCACTAGTTCAATCAGAGGTATAGGTATTCCTAGCTTCTGGATTTCTGATTCAAAATGAAAGGAGAAGGAGACTTGTCAGGGCCTCTTACCTCATGTGTTGTAGCTTTGATGATGATAGGATCAATTGATGGTTGCTTCTACTTATTAGTTTGTTGTACTGCAGGGATAAAAGCTCTTTGAACAAGAGTTTCCTTGGCATTATTCATCTTCGATCTTAGATTATATCTGTGCTGATCTTCAGTTTGTAGAACAACTTCATCGTCCCACTCTCGACTGATCTGTCATTGAATAATGACTTTTCATAGGTAGCTAAGGTAAAAAAGGGGGCATTGCCTCTATCTTCCAGACAATGGATCTCCTCATCTTCTTCAAATTTCTCTTCTTCCATGACTGCATTCTAGAAAGGGGTCTTCACCCTTTGGTCTTCATTGGCATATTTTCTTCTTTGCAGAATCTACAACTGCTCATTGGTTCTTCTATATTGATTTGTATCTCTAGGAGCAAAGGTGTTAAGAACTCTTCCTTTCCCAAGGTGCTCCTCAACCTTTAATTTGGATATCTCAGAGGCTAATGACTCTATCATCTTGGTCATTTTATCTATCTTTGGATCTGAGGATGATGAAGACTCGCCCCTCTGTCTCCTTCTATCAACATTCCCCTTTAGCTTCTCTGCAGCCATAATGTTTTCTTCTACTTCCAAGGCTGCATCCTGCATATCATCCAAAGTAGAACATCGCCTCTCCCTCAATAGTAAACAAAAGTTAGAATCAAAGGCACTGGCATAGATTGTTCTAGCAGAGGTAGTGGTGGGTTTTACTTCAGCTGTTATCTTGATGTACATGTGGTTAAACCTCTTATTAAAATCGGACAACAACTCACCATTTTCCCTCTTTAAGTTTCCAAACTCAATGTGGTAGTAGAGTAGATCCTTCTTATCTCCCCAATGATTTAGGAATGCATCATCTAAAGCCTCAATATCTGCTATATATCTTAGGGTCAGTTCTTTGAACCATTTTCTAGCCTCTCCATCTAGGCCTTGGAAAAAGACTCTCATCTAGACATCATCTTCACTAATGTCTAGGTTATCAACATAGCTATAAAATGATTCAAGATGTTCTTCAGCTATAACACCTTCAGTCCCAGTGAAATTAGGCATATACTTCTGATATTCTCCAGTAGGCATGGCATTCAAAGGAGTTGGCAGTACTAGAGGTCCATACCTAGCAGCTATGATTCTTTCCATTTTGGTAGGTGCTTGTGGGCCTGCCATAGCTGTGGTGGCTATAAGAGTACTGGAAGTCTGAATGATAGAGGGCTGAGGGGTGTCTGACAGGACTAGAGGAGTATGATGGATAGGAGGTGAGGTTTCCTTTGGGCTTGCAACAAAAGGAGAACCTAACGAATAAGGAGCTTTATGAATCTCTGAGAGTTTTTCTTCACTACTAGTATTAGATGCTATACTCTCAACATATATTTGTTCTATTGCAGGATTCTCTTGAAGAGATATAGAAGATTGTTTAGATTTATCTGAACCTGATGCTTCTTTCTGTAATACCTTTCTTTCTTTGATGATTTTTTCAGGGTCAGGTATTGGGTCAGCTTGTGACTTTTGAGGATTTCTTCGAGTATGCCTCACAAACTAAGCCAAAACTATGAAGTGGAGTCACTAAAAAGGTTCGTCCTTCAGTAGAGTCGTCAGATAGATGATCACAACCAAAAAAAGTGCCCAGACTTTGTCTATCATCAAAGTTGGATCTGTGTCACCTTCTAGGGAAGTTGAGCTTCAGTCTCCTCTCCCTAGAAATAGTGCCAATTATGTTATCACTCCAGGAAAATCTCTTAGGTTGTAGCTCGGAGATGCCTGGTAACATATAATCTTCAATATTTTTGTTTGAACTATTGGAATGGATGAAGGTTTGGATCAAACCAGATAATTGTTTCAACTCTATTTTCACTCCAGACATGCATGAACACCCTTAGCTTGACAAGGCTTTAGACCACTAATGCTCAATAGTTTATAGATGCAATGGATATATGGGGAATATTGACTGTATCGATATATGCATACATAAACATATATGAATGGCTAGCTACATGAAGTAAATGAAGCTTGCAAATCTAACTTATCAACACAGAGATAAGATGACAATTATTTGGCATTAGACACAGAAGAAAACATGAACAACCTATTCAATTGCAAATCCAATTTATCAATGCAAAGATAAGATGACAGTTATCTAGGATTAGACACAGAAGAAATCATGAATAGACTGTCCAAGTGTAATCTGAGAACATAAGAGAAATGGATATTGAACATGTAACAACAAAAGAAGCTTGTATTACTAGAATGAAGATGAGATGTGAATATCTCTCAAATTGTGAAGAATTATGTAGCGTGCCATATGTTGTCACTCATTGCTTCAAAAGTTATCAGTTGCCTCAAGTTCCAAATAATAGTGAAGTTAAAAATAGTTTTTATGCCATATAACCTATCAAAGGAAAATTAGACCCTCCCTAGTGCGTAGTGCTTGGAAAACTCTTTCCAATGGTATATAGAAGTTCAAAAAGGGACTCCTGGAGCATAAGTTAAAGAATTTTGAAGATCACCATTGGAAAGTCTAGCAAGCAAAGGAAAAAATAGTTTTGGACTAAGGAAAATCACAATTCCGAGACTTGGGAGTCAATCACAATCGCAAATTGGTTATCGATGGAGCCCAACAGGCATGAAGCATTGGCGGATGTGATATCAGCGATCTTCTAATTGTCGATATCGCAAATCGGCAATCGGCGGGGTCCCGGGGCACATACTTAAGGTTATTGGTGGTTGATGGTGCCGAATGCCAATATTAAAGTCGCATAGTCCTACGATATTTGAAATTGGTGGATTAGTAGGGTTCTGAACTTAAAATACATGTAAACTTCCGATCTTGCGATATAGCGTAATACCATCGGGGCAGTGTTGGGTGCAGGAACTGCACTTAAGAAAACTCCTCAACACTTAATTGTCAACCCAAGAGTTTCGTAAACTTAGAGATGAAGCACATGTAGAAGTGGAATGAACATTTCCTATTCCTTATCCTACTTCTTAAAGGAAAAGTTGCAGAATCAAATAGAAAACAATCTTAAAGGCAATCGACACCAAAGCAATTCTAGTGCTGGAATGTAAAAGAATAATTTTCAAGGAAATCAAGTAGAGGAACTTTCACACAACTGGAAGCAATCTTAAATGCTGAAATGAAGTACTATTTTTATCTTCATTATAGATGGCTAACATCTTAACAAATGGGCCCTTGCAAAGACCTGTTTTCCAATTGACTTTCCTTCTACACCAGCAACCTGTTCTTGTGCTATTGCAATCTGCTTGTACTAATGCAGGTACAGTGCTTCTACGCAAAATTATATTTTACCTTATTTACTGAAGATTTATGTATTTGTTGAGGTGCTCTAAGCCTCTGGCTTAGAGAACTCTATTCCTGTGACAAGAAACCAGTTCTTGCACCGAGACAAAGTTTCCTTCACCAAAGTTTCTAATTTACTTTCGAAAGAGTTAAAAGACGTGTTGAAACGAATTGAAATCACAAACTAAATTCTGAGATAAATTACACGTGAAAAAGAAATTCTTTAATTAACTGAACCTTGCAATGAAAGTAAACCTCATAAAGAATTTTTTTTTTGGAATGTTCAAAGCAGCAATCAAAGTAATTTTCATGCATCAACTATCTTTCGGCAATTCTCTTGTAACGTTTTTGTTCCTTTTTATTAAGTCATAAAATGCAAGTGCAAAGTGTTTGTAATAGCGTCCTTCCTTAATTCATGTAAACATTCTCAGATCCTTCAGAAGTATACTCTTAACGTTAATGGCAATTACTGGAATTAACAATACTTTTGCTTGTAGGAAAAAATCAAATGATAAGCAAGAAAAGAAATGTAACATTTGCTTTGAAGTAAATGAATAAACCAGAATGTAGGAAACTACATGCGCTGGTACAGGAAGAATCTTCTTGCATGACCCGAGCAGAAGTCATTTGACTATGAAATGAATTTAACTTAAAACTTTTGAAATAATATAAGAACCATCCAAACCATGCAATTGCAAATGAATAATTGTTCACACAAACCTTTTAAATGGCGAAAGCAGAAGGGTAAATGAGCTAGGTTGGTTGGGTCCTAGCCAACCAGATCATTTACCATTTAGGAAACGAAATGATTCAACACTTAATCACACATAAAATGAAAATTAGACACAACATGTAGATAACATGGTGTGTTCCTTGTATTAATTTGATGAGCAAACATACATGATGGTGCGAGTCTAGCCCATAACCGAGGGTGATACAAAATTACATAGTAAATGAAATTACAACTCAGAGATCACTAGCTTGGATCTACCTACAGTCTACATTATATACATTATTTTGGCCTTAGCCATATTATGCTAATTACAATCATTTCCTATTAAAGCCTTTCGGCTGAATGGACTAACAAACAATATTACAAAATCAGCTAATGGTTATAATGGAGAACGAGCTTTGCTAGCCATAGACCATCCTTGGAGAGTATCCCTGACTATACACCTCTGATATCCAACCTCAGTTAGTATACAACTGAACTAGGATTTATGGATCAAAATGCCCACGTGGAAGGATTTGAAATATCAAAATTATCTTGGAGCAACATAGTTGGCGGTGCAGGAATCTGCCTGCACTAATCACACAATCATAATTAACACTTATTTCTTCAATTACTTTTAGGAAAGTTAAACATAAGTTACAAGAGATACTAACAGGCATGAAATCTATGTAAAGTAATTAATAAATCACTTAATAAATCTTAATTATGAAATACGAAGCATATGTAGGAATAGATGATTATCTTGGACTAGTGCAAGAATGAGAGGGTTAAATAGAGATAAAATAGAGGTTAAGGTTTATGGGAATAGGGTAAAAATAGAGAAATTTGGTAAACCAACATCCTCCCATCCCTAAGCTGTTGTGTGTCCTCACACAACATTTTACCTTCTGCCAAAAATCGTCAAAAGTGGGTGGCCAGCTCTCAATCTTGTACTTCAACACTTATCTTTGCTTTCACTACCTTTGGGTTTTTACCTCGAGCTATTTTCAGCTGATTAGTCACCTTCTTGAGGTGTTTGTTGCATTTGGAAGCCTGATACTTCCTGAATTTCACTTGTTGTTTCTGCTTCTTAACCTCTGCGAGCAACTCTACCTCACTTTGCTTTTGCCAATTTTGTTCCTTCATGACTTGGTTCAAAGCCTCCAGGTCATGAAATTGCTACTCCAAATCCACTATTCGGTTGTTGAGGTAGAAAGTAGAGGGCTCCATGCTCAGATCCTCTAGTGTAAATACCTTCTCTACAATGGACTCAAAGCAAGTCCCATCATTGTCAAGATCAAGGTCGTCTAGTTTTTGCATTATGACATCGCCAAAAGTTTCTGCACCCAGGGTTTCCTTATCACTGAGGGTTTTGGTGCCCTCGACAACCTTTGTGCCAAGGGTTTCAGTACCTTGCACACTCAACTCCAAAAGGTTTTTTATGCCCTGTTCTTCCAATTGTTTAGGGGATTCAATACCCTATTCATTTAAACCAACAGGGGTTTTAGTACCCTGTTCCTCAAAAACAACAGGGGCTTCAACACCCTTTGTTGGGAACAGGTTCCCACAAGAGTTAGTTTTGGGGCTAAAAGCCTATGTTTTGGGGTAGAAAGCCAAGATTTTGTAATAAAGATGTAAAGTCTCTGCATTTAGTGGTCGCAGAGCACGAAGATGTCAAGAGTCATGAAGGGTTGTCCATCCTTGTTTTGTAAAGAGTCATGTTGGCTGTAAAGATCTACCCATGGTCTGCGGACCATGGGATTGTATAAAAATGAGCTAAGTAAGTAAGCTCTAGGTAGTTTTAGTGTCTTGGCTTTGGGAAGCTTTGTTAAAAAAGAGCAAGAGTCTTAGCGTAGGTAGAGGCTTTGTAGTTGACTTCGCAGAGGCCTAGGGTGGAAGTCTGCAGCTGAGTGCGTGGACCGCTATAGCTGTGTGTGCAGGGCAGATATAGTTTGTACTGGGAACTTGAAATATCAATAAAGAGAAGTATTTTGGAATTGTTGTGTATTTCTTCTCTATTTGTCACATCCGATTATATTATGTTGAGTTATGGGTTTACATTATAATTCTTATTTGATGCACGAATGTATCTATTTATATTCATGAATTGAATGCAAGTAAGAATATATGTTTACATGAATATAACCTTAATCCATGATAGAGTAATTAAACACTTGAGATAATTTGGGAACTTATACAGTAACGTAGTTACAAAGGTGTGTAAGTTCTTGGACCGCGGGATAGGGCTGCACGAAGGCCAGTCATGTACCTTCGCGAAGGTACTGAAAGACAAAAGAGGAGGTACATTGATAAGCCCTAAAGGATTATCGACCAACATGAAGGCGGGATTAGGGAATAAAGATCAACATCATGACCATCTTAGGGTGCAGAAACTTGGTTCCTGCATCCCCCCATACTGCTTCAGGTGAGACTTCAGTCCACGCTCTGCGGGATGATGCCGAAAGGGCTAGTAGTGTATGGATTTTCTTGGATGATTAATACTAAACCTGGGTTAGTTCCCATCAAGCCAACAAATGGTTTCGTTGCTGGGACCAGGATTTGTATAAGGGATGTGTGATGTCGTATCACTGGAATTTGACTAAGAAAGAGATTGAAGGCTGGTTGGATAGAAATTTCCATGAATTCGTGGTAGAGGAGAACAAGAATCCACAATTGATGAAAGAGAAGTGGTTGAACAGATACCTGTATACAGAAATACATGAGATCTTCTTATGTTCCTTCCTAGTTGAGTTATACGAGTAGATCGCGAAGCTAGCGAACAACCAAGGAAAGTGGAGGCTTGACAGACCTATTGTTTGGACACTAGAGTTAGTACGAAGATTGGAAGCCTCTGAAGATAAGATTGTTCGTGCTATTGATCATTGGCTTGATTGTATCATAGGAGGATTTGTAACCGAATTTGTGGTCGATACTTCAGTCAGTTACAACAAAGTAGAGTGTCGCTTTTTCAAAGGTCCATAAGGTAAGTATTTGAAATCTTTAAATACTTGGATTAAGATGTTATTCTGCGAAAATCGGGTTATGTAGTTACCTTGATGTTTGGGGCTACATGAAGTGGAAAGACTTACAGGAACGAAGGGAGAAAGGGCCCTGAATATAGCCCGTTGATTGCACCTCCTTTGAGTGACGACGAAGGAGTGGCACATGCTTCTCTACAAAGTGCTATTTAGTTGATAAAATAGGGGCTCTTATAGATATCACATCCACCTACACCACCATCACTTGCGAACTCACCCACACATCTGCCACCTCCACCGCAGTTCATTATGGAAAACTCAGTAAAACTACCATTATTCAAAGGCTTGGGAAATGAGGACCTGGACCAATTTTGGTTCATTGTGAAGGCTATATGGGAAGCTCAAGGCATCACAGATGATCACATGAAGAAGGCGATGTTGGTTGGTGTGTTGCAGGATCGCGTGCTAACATAGTACATCAAGTACTCTAATGGTAACCCATCAACTATGTTGGCAGAGATCCAGACCGTATTGAATAAAGAATTTAGTAGGCCTAAGTCTGAAGCATAGTTGATTATGGGATTCAAAGAAATTGCGATGAAACTAGATGGGCAGCACCATGAATGGTTTGTGGATTCACTCCTTCCTCACCTAAGGGTTGCGATGTCACAAAAGAAGATTATGACCCAGGAAGAAGCCTTGGAGATTGCAACGAGAATGCATGAAACACTGATGCGCGATTCGAATCTAGGGGTTCAACACATCCATGCGTAGCTATAGGATCTTTTCTTAGAACTACAGAGTTTAAAGAATGACAAGACAGTTCAGCTAGAGGGACGTGAAGAGATATGGTGCTTGAAATGCAAAAGTCAGGGGTGTTAGCGCTTGAGATTTCACCTCAGGCTGAGAAAGGCAAATCTTCAAGGCTACATCAAACCATTTCACCTCGTAGCTAGCCCTACGAGGTATGAGAAGGCTCTCTCGGGTCAAAATTCGATGGATTTTGTCAATAGGATGAGTTGACCAATTAGGAACAAGGATTTTAGGCTAGTAAACTGATATGGGGGATTGGTTTAGAGT
>APFE030881118.1:0-32268 GCA_000404065.3 Pinus taeda
TCAGTTTCTTGAGACTAATATCCTTGCTAGATTTGGATTTCCTGACAAGATAATAACAGACAATGCTGCTGCTTTTAGATCTAAGAAGATGGTCAGCTTCTGTCACAAATTCCACATTACTTTGGGCCATTCTACTGCATATTATCCCCAAGGAAATGGCCTTGCAGAATCATCAAATAAAAGCCTTGTAAACATGATAAAGAAGGTGTTGAAAGAGAACAAAAAGAATTGGCATAAGAAACTTGTCAATGCCTTATGGGCAGATAGATTAACAACCAAGAGATCAATTGGGGTCAGCCCATATGAGTTAGTCTATGGATTAGAATCCAAATTTCCTTCATCACTAGGTATCCCTGTTATGAAGCTACTTCAAGAAAGTCAAGCTGAGCCAAATGATATGCAGAGGAGGGTGAATCAAATTATATGCTTACAACAAACCAGAGACCAAGTTTATAACAGAGTTCAAATCCTACAAGAAAAGCTCAAGAAAGCTTTTGACAGAAGGAGCAAGGCTGAAGATTTCAACATGGGTGACAAAGTTCTCAAGTGGGATTCAAGAAGAGAAAACAAAGGAAAGCATGGAAAGTTTGATTCCCTTTGGAGAGGACCGTTTATCATCCAAGCAATACAAGGAAATAATACCTACTTTCTAAAAAACCTTGATGAAACTGAGTTGGATGAAGGTCCTGTCAATGGCAGGATGCTGAAGCACTATTTTGACTACCTTCCATGAATGCAGTATGGCTGCCCTTGTACATAATTTACTATGTATAGTAATTTACAATGTATAGTTTTTTCTCTAAGCATGTGAATAACATAATTTCAAGGATCTTGCAGAAGCAGGAAAAGACTAGACTGCAGCAGGTGTTATAAATATGTCAGTCTACAATTTTGAGGGTTCAAGGATGAAAAAACTCCAAGTTTGGAAGCAGTAGCCAAAAGGCCAAGGCATGCTGACCTGCTGTTCTTGGTCTTTCCAAGAGAAAAACCATCCCCATGTGGAGCCACTGTTGGATATCTATACCAATAGGTTTCATATTTCATGATTGGATATCAAAGGTCCAAATATGCTCTGCTTTGATAATGCAAAGATCCCATATTTCCTTAGGAAGACAATGTCTGTCTCAATTTTCATAAGAACTCAATTTTGATGGATGGTCCAACAGTCTAATCTGGATCATTCCATGTTTTCAATTTTGTTGTAGAATAGAGAAAGAAGTCTGTCCAAACTGTTTAAATCTTGGCAGACCAATAGTTAGGCAGAGAAACTAAGGTTCCCAACTGCTTAATCTGGGGCCTTGGAAGCAATAAGGGTAGTGCTAAATAGGCAATCAAAAGAAAAAAAGCCAATGGAAAAGAAAAGGCACATAAGGGTTTGCAAGTCCAAGTGCACCCTCCAAGAAGAAACAAAAAATGCTAGGCCAATAATTGGGTAGGTAGATGGGGTTGCAGAAGTGGGGTTCCTTCCAAGCTGAATTTTGCTAATCAAATACAAGGGAAGCAGCACAATGTAGCATGTCTAACCTCCCTTTTTTCCTTGTTTTTCACTCATTACTAACATCCCTTCACCATTTGTGTTTATGAAATAAATTCAAGGTTTTATGTTGGTCCTTGTTGCCTTTAAGAGCCACATTTCCTGTGCAAAGTTCTTTTCATTTTGATCTACTCCCTAAGCTAAGTTGTTTTCAAATAAACCTAGTGATATCACTCCTCATTCACCTGTTCCCTCCACATTAACCCTTAACTTCTATTATCTAACTCCCTATGTCACCCTTTCCCTACTATTATAACACAATGGTGTATAAACCCCAAACATTCTATAAATACCCCCCTTGGCATTATAGCCATATGACTCACTAATAGGGAATTGAATTAACACCTGGTTAGTTTAAGAACCCAAGCCTTACCTTTTTGTCTCCCTCAGAATTCATTTACCCACTCAACCCTCCATTTTGCCTAAGAAACCTTGAAAAAATGCTTTAGCACCCTTAGACCCGCTCAAAAGGAAAAATACATGGAAAAACCCACTTTGTCATCCTTATCCTAAGTTTGGGACCCATTTGCGCTTTTATACAAAATTGCATGAAAAACCCACTTAGCCTAAGTTCTTAAAGCCATGCGCGATTTTGCAAAAATACATTGAAAAAACCATAGTTTTCAGCCTTATCCTAAAGTTTTCGGCTATGCGTGATTTGATCAAGTAAAACATTGGAAAACCATGAAATTCATTGATATTTCTAAGGGCCCCGCCGGCACAAATCCCGTCAAAAAAAAATTGTTTATTGTCCGCCCGACGCCATATCATCCACGCAGTTCAACGGCCCGTCGATTGTCCGATCAAGTACTTTTCATCCGACGGTTGACGTGGATATCGGACCGGCCCCGACGTCCGAAAGATATCGTCCGATATCTGTGAGAGGCTGACGTCAGGCCTCGGCCACGCGTCGCCCCCAAATCATATCGGAGCCCCCTCTGACAGATTCCTCTCCGTATCAAAAGCGGTGCGATATGATACCGCTGTGGTTTCCAGTTTTCCGCCAGTCCGCCTGCCTGCTTCAGCGCCACGTCACTACCTACATCATCGCCGCGTCCGCAACCCCCGTCCACCATTGCTCCACCTGTCTGCCACCTCACCACCCCCGTGGACCACTCATAAGCCGCCACGTCACCTGATGACATCATGCTGACCTCATCCGACCCTGACCCACCTGATGACGTCATGCTGATGTCATCCGAAAAAGGCGCGAATGTCCCAAAAATCCATATTTTGTCAATTTTTCGCGTTTTTTTGCACTTTTTTCAAAAACTGTTGTTGCGCCCTCTGCATGCATTTTACGTCCAAAATTGCACCAACCTGCTCAAATCGACCTGGAGACCTTCGGCGCACCTACCCACCTGCATTTGTGACCCGGAACGTCGAGTTCACCAGGTATTTATCCCTACAAATCTTCTCTGCGCCTGGTTTTGTCTACAATAGGTGAAAATTAAGTCAAGACACTAAAAAACGCATAATTCACCGGTGAATTCCCTGCACCCAGTTCCCATTTGGAAATTGAACGGTCAAAATTCATTAGCCGAGCCTGTTTAAACAAAACTTTCATTGAAAACCTGCATTCTGTTTGTGCAGTCGTGAACAGGAAACCTGGTACCTACACCTAATTATTAAGAAGGGTCTGCCAAAGACAAGTATTCACCTTCTCAAGTAACTGTGTGCAGTATTTCAATTGCTGCAAGTTTACCCTATCATCCTCTGTTTCTCAATTCACCTCTTCACCCAGGCAATAGTTTTTTTTCTGTTGCCCAGTCTAGTAACATCAGTCTACATACAAAACAGAGTTTAAGTAACCATGGAGACTCCACTTGCACCTGTCGCCCTCAATGTTGCTCCTTTGAATGCCCCTCAGAGAGAATTGGAGTGGCAGGATCTAGCAGACTTAGATTATCAAATCTCAGAAGACTCCCTAACACACAGCAAGTTCCACCTCCACCTGCTAAATGAATTAAAGGCTAAGCATGTAGATGGAATAGATATATTGGGCATTTGGGATTCCTTCCTCCCAATCTTCAGGCTTTCTCAGGTCAACCAATTCCCTGACCTAATTCACCTGTGTGCTGTATGCTATGATCCCACTCAGAGTGATGTGCTTGATCCTTCAGGCTCAGTTGTATTCTACATCACCCCTAAGGCCATTAGAGAAATGCTGCAGTTTAAGACTGAGAAGAAATTGGTTCCCCTATCATTGTTGGATATGATAAACCAAGGAGCTAGAATGTTGACAGATGCTCAGATCACAAAGCTGAACCAACTGTTTATTAACTCTGATACTGTACAATACCCTCCTATTTTTGCTGGTTACCTCAACCAATTGGGCGTAAACCTTGCAGATATGATCAGTTCCATCCTGGGTTATAAATCAGTTGAGTATATTGATGAAACTGTACTGGTGATGATGCTTATGTTTTCTCCTGGCAAAAATCCAATCTGTTATGACTATGCCACCTACATATCAGACAAGATGCATGAGCAGTTTATGAGCCTGTCAAGAGAGAAGGTGTTCAGATACACCTCCTACATCTACCACTTAATTTTATACTATCAGCATGAGAAATTCTCCTTCATTGTCAAAAGAATGGATGCACAAGGTAATCCAAGGTTGGAAGTGTACTGGAGCTCAATTTTTCATTGTAGAGCCTACTCTCCATACACTTACTATGAGTTTATAGACCTCTTCATCCACCCAGCCATATCTCTGTTTCTAAGCTCGCCTCCTCCAAGACTGACAGACGAGATGCAGAGAATCCTTCAGTTGTCCAAAGTGTACAACATTGGGGATTGGTATTTTTACCAAAACTACACCGTTATCAGAATATATGGTTGTGAGTTAACCCCATACAGACTGCCCAAGTATGTTCCCATTAGACTATTTGCACTTGAATACTTCAGGCAATTTGGGAATGCTAATATGATACATTTCTCAGGCAAAGGCAAGAAGGCACAGCTGAAACTAAAAAACCAATTGGGCCACCTTGTTTTGAACAAAAGGGAGGAAGGCTGGAAAGAAGCTGATAGAAAGCTAGAAGGCCTTGGCCTAAAGACCAGTTTACTCTGGAAACCTTATGACCCCAATCACTCCATATCATTAAGAAGGGTCAAATATAGGCTCTCTAGTTATGACCATGTAAGGTTGCCTCACATTGAACAATATGCAAATCAATCAAAATGGAAAAGAGAAAAACTAGAGGAACCTATTACACAAGAAGAACTGAATGAGAGAGCAAGAAGAAATATTCTTAAAATGGTTGACTTGGAACTTCCTGCACAGGTATTCTCTTTGCCAAAACCTCAAGCAGGAGTAGCTGCCTCATCATCCACAGCACATCAGGAGGTAGTCAAAACTACAAATCAAGCTCCCAGCAAAGGGAAGGAAAAAGAGATGGAGCAACAGGTACAACAAGCACAGGTTCAGCAACAACAACAGGGACATCAACCAGAAAAGGAGCAGCCAGGGCAAGGAGAACAAACAGCAGAGGCCCCAATGGTCACAGAGCAGAAGCCAACACAAATGGCGCCTCCTAGGAAAGAATCAAGAATTGATTCTTCAGTCCTCCAAACCCCACAAAGAGAGGACATAAGCAGGAAAAGGGACAGAGAGACTCCCCTTACTACCTCAACAACTCAAGGGGAGAAGAGGGAAAGGTTAAACCCTTTTTCAGAAGAAGAAATGCCAATAGGGAAAACTTCGGCTACAGGCCTGCCCATTATGGAGGCCTCAGCAAGTTCCTTCCAGCAAGAACAAGAGAGGGTAGGAGGAGGAGAATTTAGCTCCTCAAGCCAACAAATGGAAGGTGAAAAGAGCATCAAGCAGCAATTCAAGGATATCAAAAAGAGAAATGAACCCATAAGGCTGCAATTGTATAATCATTTATTGAAAATGACTCCCACTAACCAGCAAAGACTCATGTCTGCCTATGATGCACATGAGGGAAAAATGATAATGAGCCATTTCACACCAGCCATGCAGCAACCACAGTCAGCTGCCGATTATATCAGGACCAACCTTGAGGTCCTGGCCAGGGACATCCACCCAATGGATCAGATCGAATTACACAAACAAACAGGTGAGATGGTGTATGCCTCCTTGGCAGACAAAACGTTGGTGAACTACAGGCTACAAAATAGCCTAAATAATACCACTGCACAACTTGAGTTGGAAAGGGCATCCTCTCAAGCAAAGGACAACAGGATCAAAGCTCTAGAGGACATCATAATAGAGCTTGGACATGATCCTAAGGATGTCAAAGCAGTGCAGGAGATTCTGAAGCTAAGGGATGTTGATATGGCAGCACTAAGGAAAATGATAAAAATCCCAGCAACTCTTCATCCTCAAACAGAAGAGATTGCCCAGATTAGACAAGACAAGGATGCAGCTGCTATGCTGGTAACATTATACAAACAGCTCATCCAGACAAAAGAGAAGTTGGAGGAATCAGAGGCTACCCTTCAGGCAGCATTGTAGCAAAAGGAGGCAGGACAAACTTCACAACCTCCTCCAGAAGCAATTAATCTGGAGGAAGCTCCTCAAACCACTGCCCCTCCTAGTCAGCAGAAAAAACAAGCAGCACCGTCCACCTCAGCACCAACAACAGAGCAGGCTGAAAGCCTTGACATGCAGAAGCTAAGAAATGAGATTCAAGCCTTGGAGGCTCAAATGTCAGAGTTGAATAAGGCCAAAGACACTCTGGCTAAGATCAATGAAAAATATGACAAATCCAAGAAAAATGTGGCTGAAAGAGAAAGAGAGGTAAAGGCTCTCAAAAAGAGAATAAATGAGCTAGAAAAGGAGCTCACACTGGACAAGGTAACAGCTGAGCTCAAGAGAATCCTATGGGCCAATATTGGCCAGTCCATCACAGACCAGTGGGAATACATTGAGGCCATTCATGAGCAAATGGCGCTCATTCGAAAAGCACACAGGGAAATCCAAAGGGAAAGGGCATCTCTACGCAGCATGCCTGAGATTGCCACCAGAATGATAAACGTGTTTAACTACGGGACAAGCTCCCAGCTGATCAAAATGGGAATTGCCAATAGGACTGAAACCATTTCAATGGTCAAAAAGGTCCTGACACTAAGAAACCTGGTACAGACCTTAGAAAGAAGAAGCCAGGATATGCAGGCAGATATCAATAAATTCCAGGACAGGTTCATGGCATTACAAAACATAGGTCTTCCTAGCTTGATGGAGCCCTCAGGAAGGCTACTTTCACATGAAAAATATGTCAAGAGAGTCAACAATTTGCTGCCAATCAGATTGCAGAAACAACCAGCACATCAGCAGAAACAGGGCCAGCAACAAGACAGACCCTTTTCAACAGGGTGGAGAGCTTATTCTTCATTATGAATGAAGTTACTCACTTGTTTGATGAGCCTCCCATTTTTTACAAGTATACAGAGGCATATGAGACCATGGGGTCAATTTTGAGGCATCAATTGCCTACACAGGAAGTCTGGAATAATTTAATACAATTACTGCTAAACCAAAGCCAGTAATCATGTTTTTCTTTTCTGAAATATTTAAATTTTCGTACACAGGAAAATAAGGATATATCAGCAGGTATGCAGAAAGAGGCTGAGCCAACTCAGCACAACTATTCGGCCACCGCAACAGCACTGGCAGTCACAGTTGACAGGGCTAAAAAGCTACAGAAGGACAGAGCTGCACAAACACGTCACTCAACAGTTATAACAAAGCATTCAACCGACTTAGTGAGCTCCAAAGGTCGAAATCTTCTGACAGGAGTAAAGAGCATTTATGTTGTATTAAACGCTGTAATAAATTTTTATCTACTATTTTTGTACGAGTTAATGAAGATATTTTATTTCTCAGATGACTCAATGCCTGAGATATTTTGTATGAAACACTTCTATATATTCCCCCTCGCATAAGTTAGCAGGGGTTGGACGTTGGATGTCGGATATTGTTCATATCTATTCTATTATTCTTTTACTGTAACTCTTAGAGAAGTAATACAAAACATGATGGAATTTCCAAAGCTTTGTGTTGCTTGATTTTTTATGGTGTTTAGCTGAAAGTTGCAGGATTCCTGCATATCTCATGGCACAATAAGTTTTTCTTATAACTCCTTTTGTTATGTGTTTTGTTATCTTTCATATCTCTTTCATGTTTCCTATGTCTTACAGTTAATAGCAAGGAAAAAGAATAGTTCCAGGATTTAATCACAGATTACCCTGAACTCAATCTAAGCTATTCTGAATGTTTTTCTTTAGTTATAGTAATAAAGGTGCAATTCTTAAATTCTACCCTTTCCCACTATATCTTTCACAGTGATTATTGTTTTCAGGAATCCAAGTTTGCTCCTGAGGAATATATCTCTTTCACACATTTCAGCTTGGTGGAAAATTCTTAATTGCTTTTCACTGGTTGTTTACACTCCATCATCATAATTTCAAGTTTGTTTCATGAAGTATCTAAATGGCCCTGTAACTCCAGCTGCTCAAACACAAGATTTCAAGAAACCAATAGCCATAGACTCCATTGCCCAATGGACTAACGTTATCTGCAGATCTCCGCTTTAAGTACGAAAATACATCCTTCCAACCAAACATAAATCAAAAACCTTTACTTCATAACTAGCCTAATATCTCCACAGAACAGAGACAAACCTTAAAGAGAGAGCCCTCTCTGATTACAGCTGGGCTAGAAGCTGTAATCCAAAGATTGGTTAGTGGTTACCCTGGCCGTTTTCCCTTGGGAGTCATAGGGAACAACCTGGGTGTTAACAGATTCGTCTGTGTGTTAACATTTGATTTATTTCACTATGTGTTTACAATTGATTCAGTTTGTTATTCAATATTTCGTAGATATATTTAAGTTTGTTGTTCCATCTTGGTTTGTTGTCCAAATCATTTCCAGTTAAAAGTTGTTGCTCGATTCCTTTAGATTACGGTTGTTGCTTAATTCATTCCTGTATGTTAAAGCTTTGTTGTTTAATATTTTCAATAGATTAGTTGTTGTTCCCATTTTTGGTTAGTTGAATTATCATTTCAAGTAATTGCTTTGGTATGAACAGAATGATCTACAACTGTAGTGAACATTGACTATTGTTGTCTAGTTCCTAGATTGGAGATCTTGTCTTTGATTGCTTTTCGTTTGCATTAGTTTACAAAGGGAAGAGTTATCATACCCACACCCTTGACTAATGAGTGTTGTAGTTTATTGAATGAATGACTTAGTTACAAAACATTTCAATTTCTTTCCATTACATTCAAAGTTTGTTTCCAACATTTATTTATTTTTTTGAAAACAGTATACTACTAGCATTACTCTTGACAAGTGACCACCTCAGACTGAGTACACTCTTGAGATAACAAATCGTACCTGGATTGATAATTAATGTAGGTTAAATAGAGGTTAAAAAGACCCCTTTTAATCCTCAACACAATGGATTAATGAATGGGAAAGAAATACATTCTTTTTCACAATTCAACCGTGTATCATAGGGCGCATAACAGGATTTCAAAACTCAAAGATACTCAAGGGAAAGAGATCAACACCCACAAAGAAAGGGAATTGGCTCTGGTACAACATTTCCAAATCATATTTAAGGAGCCTCTCTTAGACAAATCACTATTTATCAACAACTTTACAAAGTACATACCAAAACTTGTAACCAGGGAAGACAATTACAATCTTAAGAGGCCAATGACTGAAGAGGAGGTCAATGAAATTATCAAAGAGGTGAAAAATGGGAAGGATCCAAGCCTGGATGGGTTCAATGTAGACTTCTTCAAAATATGCTGGGAAATAGTGAAACAAGACATCCTTGATGTTATGGAGGTCTCAAGAAGTTCCGAAAGAAATTGAGGGTGCTCAATGCATCTTTCATAGATTTGATTCGAAAGGAATAAAGAGCTATGACACCAGATATATTCAAACCCATATCTTTAAGCAATGCGACGTACAAAATTATTTCTAATATAATTGCAAATAGACTCAACAGGTCTGAGGAGCAAGCTGGATATGTGGAAGGAAGGAAATTTGTAAATAACATTATTCAAGCTCACGAGGTGGTATATTCTCTTAAGACTAATAAGCAAGCATGTATGATCATACAACTTGACCTAACGAAATCTTATGACAAGCTAAGTTGGTCATTCATCAGGGAAGTACTAAAAGCATATGGCTTCGACCGTAATTGGATAAGATGGGTAATGGCCCTTGTTACCACAACTAGTTTTTCAATCCTACATAATTGCTCCCCATCCAAAACTTTTAGGTCCTCTAGAGGCCTCAAACAAGGAGATCTTCTCTCCCCGTTCCTCTTTATTCTCATGATGGAAGGATTAGGTAAAGTGATCAAATCAACTAATGCAGAAGGAAGAATCTAGGGTCTCAAACTAACCCTAAATGGGGATACCTTGACACATCAACAATTTGTGGATGACACCATACTGTAGGGTACACCCATGATCAAGGAAGCTAAAGCTTTCAAACAAATCCTAAATGATTTTGCTATCGCTATTGGCATAGAGGTAAGCATCACCAAATCAAAAAAAATTCTTTTTAATACTGACATTTCTATTCAGAGAAACCTCTCCATAATCCTCAGCTTTCTAAGAGATGAATTTCCCTCCAATTACCTAGGAATACCTCTCATTGACAAACCTCTGAGAAAGGAAGTTTCGGAGCCAGTGACTAATAGATTGTAAGACAAGATCAGGAAATGGACAAGCAAATCTTTGAATTTAGTAGGAAGGCTAGTGCTTACAAAGGCTCTCCTGCAAACCATTCCCATCTTTATGTTTTCAGCTCCTCTTGCTCCTAAAGCAGTTATACAATATATCAAGAACATCTAGAGAGATTTTCTTTGGGGCAAAGAGGAAGAGAAAAAGAGATGGGCTTTGGTAGCTTGGGAAAACCTTTGTAAACCAAAGACCGATGGACGTTTATGACTTCATGACCCAAATACCCTAACAAATGTTTTGGGAGAAAAACTTTGGTGGAGATGGCTAAAGGAAACTAGAACCCCTTGGGCCAACCTCTAGAAATAGAAGTATGAAAATAACTGACAAGAAAGGGATCTTATCCAAATGCCAGGGCTCACCAAGGGCTCCCACTTTTAAAAAAATGCTTGGAGAATAGAGCTATAGTTCAGAAGCATAGCTTCTGGGAGGTCAGAGATGGAAACATAACTTGGTTTCGGGAGGATAACCGGTAGTAGGAACATAGCCTGTGCAGAGAAGAACTAGCCATTCCCAAGAATGACACAGACAATAAAGGTTTATTTAGGGTAAGTGACTTCTAGGATCAGACAAGTAACAAGAGCAAATGGATAACATGGAAGGACCTAATATATAGTGAAGAGACCACTTTGAAGGCCTTGGAAGAAGCTCTTGCAATGATCTTGGAATAGAGAAAGATTTTGACTTCAACTTCGTCTGACCAACTAATATGGGGAAGAAACAATGAAGGTAACTTCAACCTCAAAGAAGCCAAAGGAATTTCCATTGGGCTTTACTTTCCAAACCCTGATAAGTTATGGAAGGACATATGGCAGAACCCACACTAGATGAAAATCAAACTGTTCATGTGGTTGGTGCAACATAAAAAAATTCTGACTTGGGAAAATCTTAGAAAAAGAGGTTTAGTTCATCCATCTAGATGCCAGTTATGTAGTCTAAAAGAAGAAACAATGGATCACCTACTCAACCTCTTCCCATTTACCTCTACCTTGTGGAATTGGGTAGCCTCAATCTTCAAGCAAAATGACAAGGATGAATTCAACACCACTGGTACTTTGAAGAACTGGAGGAAAGACTTCTCAGAAAATGAAATAATCAACAAAGCCTAGAATCTGGTACCAGGGTTTTTGATCTAGGATGTCAAGAAAGAACACAACAATAGGATTTCCAGCAATAGAATTGGATCAACCTAGAGAATCATAGCTCATATTATAAGACAACTCAAAGAATCTGTCAGCACCCTTCTAAAGAAATTCCCTGAGAACTCTCCTCTAAAGCAGGAGGCTCAGATTCTCTTTGAATTGGGTCTCCAGTTGCCCGACCCCTAGGGCATAGGCAGGATTGTAAGACATACAACAATGGGGAAGGACTTTTGGCAACTTCCTCCTCATGGATTTTTGAAATTTAATATAGATAGGGCCTCCAAAGGAAACCCTGGGGTGGTTGGTTATGGAAGAGTCATAATACATGAGCAAGGTTACATAAAAGTCATCTATCATATTCATTTGGGGAAGGCCACTAATATATGGCGGAACTCACGACCTTAGATCAATGCCTAGAAATCTTGATTAACTCCAATTTACACAATTCCATCATAGAAGTAGACTCTAAAATGATAATCAATTCGGTCAAGAACATAGGAAACAACATAGCATCAGAAAAAGTATCAAATCATTGGCAATTATTTCAGGTCTATCAACATATACAAACCCACCTAAGAACTGTGAGGGAACTTAGATTTGTTCATGTTTTCAGAACAACCAACAGGTTAGCGGTTCGTCTGGCAAATAAAGGAAGTGCTTTTTACCAAAAACAACATAATATATGCCTGGGATTCGACACCCTCAGGGAATTTGCGCGATGAATGTCACAGAGAAGCTATCAAAGATAGGGAGCATTCTCATTCTATGAAATATAAGCAGTAAACAGACCAATGGAAACAACATAAAGTGAACCAATCACATGAAAGAAGAAAGTCGTAGACACTAGGTAGGTTGATAGGCTGACGAACAACGATTGCAGTGAACTCTAGCATCCTAAGGATATTAGGTGGATAAATGCTCAGAGGATAAACCTTAATATGGACCCAAAAAACTTTAAACCGACATTTTTTGGTACTCACTAGGTCCGAATGGAATAACAAAGAGTGGGCATATTGCTGGCTTGAAATTAGCTCAGGACCAACAGTTCATAGAAGGTTGGATCACACGGTATTTGGGCCATAAAGTTAGTAGGAGGTTAATCCTAAAATAGACCCAAAATTTTATAGAAACATGATTTTGGCTTCTCATCACGTTTGTAAGAATAATTAAGAAGTGGGCAAGATGGTGAGCTGAAAATGAATTATAATTGTTGGATCTAGGAGTGTTGGATCGCTCAGTTTTCGGGCTACTAAGTCAACCAAATATTAAGGCTTGCTTTTAGTTAAATTTTGTTGCATTGTGGGTCATAGGATCTGTGGGCCCTCGCCATCAAGGGCTTTAGGGTTCTTCGATGCCCAAGACTTAAGTTTTTCAATGGACACGAAAGTACTTTATAACTGTTCAATTTTCTCTTTCGAGTCAGAAGGCAAGGATCGTTTGCGCTGGTTTTCAAGGGAGATGCTTTAAGGATGTGTTGTACAGGTAAATCCCCTCTACGGACAGAGGCGATCCCACTAGCCCAAATGGGGTCTAGCAACAATCAAACAACGCTAACGCGCAGGTTCCTAATTGCAAATCAAAGATCGATGATGAAGGCCTACCTGGATTCCAACGCTAGTACTTGTAGAAGAGTCGTCGCTCCCGTTCCTTTGCTCCGGCTGGTCACAATCCCCACGATCCTCGTGAACGGACACCTGCACATGCAAAGAACGACACAAATACAAGCATAAAATCCAATAGATGCAACTATATATCGGTCAGAAAGGATATAACTCAATCATCATTATAAAGACAATAAGAGTGGAACCATAATGATAGTCGTCTATTAATGAATAATAGGCAGAGAAAGATACAACCAAGGTTCTGACATTGAACCTATTCTCTGGCTGGGTGAGCAGCTATGTATGCCTTACAATAAACCTTCTCTCTCTCATGATTCCGGCAACATAACCTCCCTATAGTTCAAAACTCTTACTATCAATCTAGCATTACTCCAGAACTCACAAAAACTAGCTTGTCTAATGCATGAGGACATACTTTTATAAATGGAGAAGGGAGGAAGGTTCAATGTACCAGGACACCTATTGTCGATCGACATTATCTCTGAAAAGCTACTGAGGATAGGTGTCAAGGATAGATGATGAGTCTCGACCTCTATCAGATAGATTTTTCCTTCAAAAGACTTCATGATCTGAAAGGAAAAAACATACGGGCGTGCATTTGCCAAAAATCATTACCAAACTTAGTTGGCACGAGTGTTGTTCTAGGACAGAGTGCCAATGGGCGCACCCCTTTTTGAGGATCT
The DNA here is from genome assembly GCA_000404065.3 of Pinus taeda. Lineage (NCBI taxonomy): Eukaryota > Viridiplantae > Streptophyta > Pinopsida > Pinales > Pinaceae > Pinus > Pinus taeda. The sequence goes on from APFE030881118.1 coordinate 13,712, forward strand.
CAGTGATTGGCGCAGATAAGACACTGTGTACCTGCGCCAATGGAAAAAGGGCACTTTTCAGGGATAATTTGCAGAAGGTGTCTTCAGGGAACATGAAGTATATACTCAGGGGAACATAATGCAAATGTTTTTAGGCTATGTCACTGCTCACAGGTCTCGGAATGTATCCTCCAATGTACGAAAACAGGGGTAATGGGGACGGTGACCAATGGTGACAAATTACTGTGTAACAGATGCCCCCTAAAGCATGAGGCCTAAGAGAGAGAGAGGGGTGAAATGCTTTACAAGAACACATATAGCTGCCGCCGAGAATCTATATGTAGATACAACTGATATTTCAATTACATGTAGTCTAGGCATGGGCGCAACCATCCAAAAGACATACGAAGAAGGTCCGTGGTATGGACGCAGCCACCCAGCTGAAGAGACCATGATGATAAGAGGTATGGTCGCAGCCATCCTAAAAGACTCAGGTATGGGCGCAACCATCCATCAACGAGTCATGTAATAATGATCCACAAAATCACAACCTGGTCCACAACAGACTAGAACCAGGGTCTTGCGCTCCATCCAAACTCGAACAAAGTACAAGTCCAAACATGTGAATACAGGAGTCGAAGTCGAACATGCTTGAACATCGTCTGATTACCAGCTGATGATGAAAGCTGTTCACAGACACGAGAGGGGCCACCAATAATGATGATGGTCCTCAAGGTACTATAGGTACAATCCACGGCGTGCGAATAAATGAGCTGGTGTCGAACACCCGTAGAGTCATCCGATCGGAGGCCAATGATGAAAACCTCGCGTCGAACATGAAGAACCAGCCATTGAGGCATGCAGGCTCCAAGGTACCGGAAGGGAGTCTCTAGGTCACTTTCCTGGATAATGAGCTGAAGTTGACAGGAAGTGATCTTCATCGAAGGTGGGCGATAATGTTTCCCACATCATCGACACGAAATGAAAAGAGACAATATGTTTTGTGTGAAATATCAGAGGGAGGTTGTTTCTTTTCAGAGGTCAACTTCTCTTGAACATATTGGTGGCACGACAGTGGAATTGGCAGTATTTGACATCGATGGATCAGAGGTCATGATGACGAGGCAATGAGCAGACGAGATTTCAAATAGGATTATCCAAACCCACGGAGGCAAGTGAAAAATGAGATGAGATATCCCCAACCCGACACGAAAGAAGAGAAGTGCCATGTTCAAGAGCGACATACTGCCGACATGACAATAATTATGGTTCCCAAAATTTTCTTTTTCCCCCACCATTTCTGGCGAGTACCCCAATTATTTTTAATAAGATTGATGGGGATACCATATGCTTGTGGTGCGTCATTTCGACAAAATCCGATGTCATCAGGTTTTAACGAGTCTGAAAAAGGAAGAACTCGGCGTCTTTTCATGTTTAGAATGTTTGAAAAGACAACAGAAAAGGAAACTCCAGGGGTGTCCTTTTTCGTAAAGTTGTGTCTCTCAGGCCCGAAAAAGCATAAAATAATACCCGAAAGAACTGCCCGACCATTATGATCGAGGATTACTTTTCATAAATAGTGATTTCGACCTAAAAAAGTAAAAAAGCGATCAAAACCACGTCGTTTCGTAACCATTAACGAGTTTGAAACGACAAAAACCCGGTAATCTTTTTATGTTTTAACGGTCGACATAAGAACTTAAAAGGACCGCCCCTTAGTAACGTTTAACGAGCCAAGAGGAATAACTCGGCAATCTTTTCCTCTTTAAAAGTTCAAGAAAAGAGCTAAAAGCAGACCGTAAAGTAACTTTTTCTCGTGTTTTACCGAGCTTGAAAGAGTTGAAAAAGAGTTCGTTTGATTGCGTTGAGTTGCATTAACCCCTGTCATCATACAAAAACAACGTAAAACCCACTTCGACATGAAAATATCCCAAAAATACTCAAAAATATCATTTCTAATGTATTTTTAGGTCAAAAAATGTTATAAATAGTGAAATGGTAAAAAATAAACTTACTTTTCACTTTTTACCTTGTGAGTTTACTATTGAAGGGTTTTTGGTGCAAATTTCAACTGCTGATTGCGATCAATCTAGGAGATCATTCGAGCCGCCATCTGCAACAGGTAAGAGGCCTCATCCTTAGCTCCGTTTTCATTCCATTTTTTTAGATTTTTATCCATAATTCAGTTCCCTGCAAGGGGATTTGCAAATTCATAGGGTTGCGCCATTGGCACGAGTTTCCCGCGCAGGACCGCGCCAATGGTGCTTTTGCCTAAATGGGTCACACCGTTGGCGCGACTGTTTTAGGAACAGCCACGCCAACTGCACGATCTCAATTTGCTACAAATTTAATCGTTGAAATTGCAAATTTTTTCCAGTTTAGGTTTCACCAATGATCTAATGATAGAAATTTCACCTTTGTGGCTGCAGGTTTTTGTCCGAATGGTTCTTGAATGGAAAGAACGGGAGAATAATGCCATGGATGCCATGGAAATGGGGAATGATGACTATATGAATGTGCTGAGAGACTGTGGCTTGAAGAAATTCTTCCACACCTCATATTTACGTGCACAACCTGAGCTACTGCGATTCATCGTGGATGCTTGGGATACAGAGGAGCAGGTATTTCTCCTAAAAGACCAGACATTGGAGTTAGATGTTTCTCATGTCTACTTTATCACTGGACTATCGCAGTGATATGCATGGCCTATCTTGACTGGTAGTCAGCCTTCTGGAGAGAAGATAGGAGAGGTGATGGAAAGAGTTTGTCCTGGGGCACAGTTTGGAGCAAACAATAAGAAAGTAGATATTAACATGGTGCCCAACCTGGTGCTACGAGTGATTTTATTCACTATCACTCGGACATCTGGGGTACAGGCGCCCCACGAGGCCAGCAAAAATCATTTACTGCTGGCCACTAAGTGTCTCCAGCCTACACTGTTTGATCGGGCCACGGCAGTGACAACAAACATCAAACGGTAGCTTACCAAGTGTAAGCGTGATGGGAACAAACAGTTTGGTTATGGATCCATCGTGGTAACTTTCTTCCTGGAGCGACTACCGATATTCCGGTTACCGGGGGGTATAGTGGCAGATCCAGTGCTACGTGAACCGAGGTTGCATCGATGGGCAGAACTCATGCCCAGAGGAGGAGGGGGCGAGCAGATGTCCTGGAGGCTCGAGTTCTTTATTTGGCTTTGTCACCAGATGATTGTCATCGAGGACTGTCCCTATGCGGGCACAAATTTCACTGGAGATCCCGATATCCCTCTGCCTGCCGGAGAGGACTGGGACGAGGAGCTAGGTAAGAACTCTTTGTTTTTTTAACGTTTTTATGTATTTAAGTTTTTTCTTTTTTGGTTAATACATGCCTATCTCTTACAACGTCTATATATGTATGCAGATGTTGATGCAGAGAAACCAGCTGACTTGCCTCATAACATACGAAGAGCACAACTTGCAGCGGAACCTCAGGTGGACGGTGATGATGATCTAGTACAAAACCTTGAGGCACTTACTCGAGGTATTCCAGATTATGGCAGATTGGCAGACGTGCCTAGAGCGTACCAGAGGCACACGGTGGGAGTATCTACTTGCGTCCATCGTCTGTTGAGACGTTTGGTGCGAGCAGTGACATGCTATCATGAGAATCACCGTGATTAGACACCTAGGTTTTCTTTTTGCACATTTTTGAGGAACATGTTGTCAGCGGTTGTATGAGTTTTGGACATGTATTATTTTTTGGATTATGTAACGCGCGGGGCGCAAACATTTTGACACACACGTATATATATATACATATGTTTATGGTGTATTATTGTGTTTTCATGTGCTTATGTTTATTCCTAGATGGATCTTTTCTTCACGTGATTATGCATTTTATATGCTATGCGACTGTTCGAAACACATGTAATATGATGTATCTACTACATAACAAACGACCCATTGGAATGTATTCACACACACGCATATATTTTATTTTTATGAAAGCTTGAAAACACACATGAGAATCACGTATGCAAAATATGCTTTGTAAGAAATGAAACGGGCATGCCCCCCAAGCTTCAGTCCATTGAAAATGGGTTGAAGGTTGACATAATGGGCTCACATTTCATTGTTTTAACGAGGTTGACATAATGGTTATGAACTATCCTCGGATACAGGCCGTTTCATTATTTTAACGAGGTTGGTATGTTGGCAAAACTATCCTCGAGACTCCTTGTTTCATTTTTTAGGGAGCTTGACAGAGGGAAATGAACTATGCTCCGCCCGAACTTCATCATAATGAACAGGAAGTTGGGGCTTCCCAGAGTGGCGCTCCCGATGGTATGTCAATGTCTCGGAAGTCGGGACCCAATGCCCCCAGAACACTATGCATGATGGCAGCATTGCTGGATATAGGCATGGGAGAGGTAGTCACGTAGTTGATTTGGGGTGAGACAGATCCAACTAGTGGATGAGAACCAAGAGGGAAGGGCAATGGTGCCGGAGGGGCTTCTGGACGAACGAACGATAATTGATCCATTGTCACTATTCTTCCATCATGTGGAAAGCAAACCACACGGAAAAGTGAAGAAACAAGGGCTCCCATGGCATACACATAGTCCCGACCAAGGAGAAGACTGAAGTCTAAAGAGCCTTGGGTCACCGAGACGTCCATATAGACAGTCTTGCCTCCCAAAGTGATAGGGAACTTTGGGAGGATCCCTAATGGTTGACTCATTCCTCCATCAAAAGCGGTGAGATTCGGTGCGACCGGTACAAGTAATGGGGAACCCAAAGCTTGTCAAGTGGTAACGGGCATAAGACTAACTGATGCTCCTTCATCTAGCATAGTGCCATGCAGCGCCATATGGGAGGCATAGGCGGTAACCTAGAAAGGCACATGAGATGGAAGGGGAGGGGTAGTCAAACAACTCCAATCGAAGGAAATGATCGAACTACTTGGTGGGTGAACCATATGGTTGCCCTCCTGCTCGGAAGGAACCGAATCAGAATTCTCCAGAGAGGCTGGGATGGGAAAGCCATTATCAATCTCAAGAGAATTTGATGAGATGAGAAGAACATGAGAATTTTGCTCTTCGGAAACAGAGTGGTCGACACTCTTTCCGACCAATGGTTGGTCGGGAACAAGCCAGGCACAGCCAGGTTCGGGAAGAGGGGCTTGGACAAGAGAAGAATGTGAATCAATCTCATTGTCGGGAGGCGCATGATCTGTAGCTGTAGAAAGGCGTTGATATCCAACGGGGAGTTGGGGTGAGGGAGCTGGGAGACTTTCCAAAACAGTGGAGGCTTTATCCATGAGTGGACAAAGGTGAAGGGGATGATTTCCTTCACAAAGTTTGTAGGGGATTCGAATCTTCCCTTTTCCCTTACCATTCCCAACTGATAAGGTAACATCGCCGTGAGCTTCAGTGGACGATGAGGGGTGGGCCGGGTCACAAGACCATACTTCTAAGATCCTGGGGATGCCAGGACAATCGCGAAGAAGATGGTCCTCCTTGCATAATCGGCAAGGAAACTTAACCTTTCGCGGGGGAGCGAAAGGGGGCCCGACTCTAGGTGTACTTGAGGGAATAACAGTTGTTCTTGTAGCCGCTCCCTTAGGAGACTTATTCTTCTTGTTCTTCTTCTTCTTATTCTTAGCCACTTGGTTAATCGAATTGAAACTTTCACTAGGCGAAGTACAAGAAGGAGACGTGGAAGTAGGCGTCGAAGGGGAGAGGTCCACCTTAGGTTCAACATGATGTTATTCAGGTGGAGGGACTGATGGAGTATCAGACGACACGGTAGGGACCAAAGAGGTTGAAAACAACCAAACAGGCAACCCGATAGTTAATCCCGGAAGGGATAACGTCGCCATATAAGGAGCACCAACATTCCCAAGAGGAGGGAAATGACTAGGATTCCCATCAGGAGGGGAACTTAGGTTGGTGAACCCTGGAAAAGTTGCCATAGCAAAAGAAACCTACTCAAGCTAACGCACACAAGATCTAACCAGGTAATGTTATCACGACCAAATAAATTTTAAGACACTGAACTTGACCTTTTCATTTTTTAAGAGTCAAGAAAAGGACAAAACGATGACTCTAGTCTCCTTCGAATATTTAATGAGCACGAAGTGACAAGACACTCACTTACACCTTTTCTTTTACAGAGTCCGAAAAGGATCAAAAGTGACTACTCTGGAGAACTCGGCAAGAGGTTTACCAAACAATTCGTAAAACTGCTTATACACCTTGGCAATCAGATGAAAACCAAGGACTTCCCGTACTGCAGTCAATCTTCCCGAATATTGTGTTCAGTGCATTACGGCTTGTAAGGTGGCAGACTCGGCTTCCTATGGATAAAAGGTTGCAAGCTTATAGGGGTCTCCCAATATATACGCGACGGTACATGGGAGCACAATCCGTACTGGCACCTATCGTTTCACCGTGGAGGAATCACCCAACCACTCGACGGTAAGCTACCAGGTTTAAAGACGTCGGAACACGTCTCTAACCTAGACCTCTAGAATATTTGCGTTATGTTCCAATGCGTTGTTAGGTTCATTTCAGTTTTATTTTACAGTTTATCTTCAATTATGTTTCGGTTTTTTGGTCCTACCGTATGTGATCTCTTGAAACTTCCTAAATGCAAACTATATGCCAAAATTATATCATTTCATTCAATGAACTCTATCTATAGGAGAGCTGAGATCTTTACACAAACAAAATGATCAACAAAGATCCTAATGCAGCTAATAACAAGAAATGATTTTTTTTTTCTTTTTTCTTTTTAAAAGAAACAAATAACAATAAATGCTAATTAATATAATGCAAAAAGATTTGATATTTTTCTTTCTTTTAAGATAGCATAATGCACTTAACAAACCTCAAGATATTCACAAGTATAAACAAACACAATTCACTCAATGGAAATAGAACCAATTCTGAAACATCAAGATGACCTGTCAAAGCAAGGAAAAACACAAAGACTTTCAATGAACCATGTGATCTAAGTTCAGATGAAGTCAAGCAAAATGAAAACAAGCTAGAAGTGAATCACTCGAAGCATAGAAAACCAAACTTTCACAATCACTAGATGAGTGTGGAAAACAAGCAAAAAGCTGACTGGATTATCAAACCACAACTTCCAACAGAAGGATCGACATGCAAAGCCACTAGGTGTTCTAGGGCTAGGATACAAAATCAATAGAAATAAGCAAACAACTGAAGGATAAAAATAATAACCAGTCACACGAAGGTCTAACAAACTTCCAGAAGCTGCAAAAGATATGGCAAGATACAAATCCAAGCTCAGAAGGCTGGCAAACAAGCGATCTGAAAAGGTTAATAGGTCTGGCGCGACTATCGGGCTGTAACTCGCGCTATAAAGGGATTGGCGTGAGTTGTCAGTTAGCAACATGCGCCAACTGGCGAAACTGTCAGAGGAAAAGCCGCGCTAATAAATTTTGCCAAGTCAAAAAGAAAAACAAGCAGTTGAAAGCTTGGTTTACAGTATCTAGGAGTGCCAGGAAGCAAGAAGCAGCAAGAAATTCAATCCAGAAAGCTATCCAAGCAAGAAAAAAAGAGAAAGCCAACATGCAAGACAAACACGAAATTATTCAGTCCGTAAACCAAACTGTAGATTGACTGAAGTGGCTTTGATCTACTTCACTAATGCAAAGAAATAGTGTTTCGAAGGCTATCTGGCCGTGCTTCAGGCTCCGTCTGAAGTTTACAAATCAAACAACAAACCTCTCCCCAGTGGAGTCACCAAATTGTTGTACAGGTAAATCCCCTCTACGGACAGAGGCGATCCCACTAGCCCAAATGGGGTCTAGCAACAATCAAACAACGCTAACACGCAAGTTCCTAATTGCAAATCAAAGATCGATGATGAAGGCCTACCTAGATTCCAACGCTAGTACTTGTAGAAGAGTCGTCGCTCCCGTTCCTTTGCTCTGGCTGGTCACAATCCCCACGATCCTCGTGAACGGACACCTGCACATGCAAAGAATGACACAAATACAAGCATAAAATCCAATGGATGCAACTATATATCGGTCAGAAAGGATATACCTCAATCATCATTATAAATACAATAAGAGTGGAGCCATAATGATAGTCGTCTATTAATGAATAATAGGCAGAGAAAGATACAACCAAGGTTCTGACGTTGAACCTATTCTCTGGCTGGGCGAGCAGCTATGTATGCCTTGCAATAAACCTTCTCTCTCTCAGGATTCCGACAACATAACCTCCCTATACTTCAAAGCTCTTACTATCACTCTAGCATTACTCCAGAACTCACAAAAACTAGCTTGTCTAATGCACGAGGACAAACTTTTATAAATGGAGAAGGGAGGAAGGTTCAATGTACCACGACACCTATTGTGGATTGACATTATCTCTGAAAAGCTACTAAGGATAGGTGTCAAGGATAGATGATGACTCTCGACCTCTATCAGATAGATTTTTCCTTCAAAAGACTTCATGATATAAAAGGAAAAAACATACGGGCGCGCGTTTGCCAAAAATCATTACCAAACTTAGTTGGCGTGAGTGTTTTTCTAGGACAGAGCGCCAATGGGCATGCCCCTTTTTGAGGATCTCAGTGATTGGCGTGGATAAGACACTGTGTACCTGCGCCAATGGAAAAAGGGCACTTTTCAGGGATAATTTGCAGAAGGTGTCTTCAGGGAACATGAAGTATATACTCCTGGGAACATAATGCAAATGGTTTTAGGCTATGTCACTGCTCACAGGTCCCGGAATGTATCCTCCAATGTATGAAAATAGGGGTAACAGGGACAGTGACCAATGGTGACAAATTAATATGTAACAGGATGGGTAGATTTTTCATAGTTTGAGAGTCAGTCCTTATGTAGGTTTATCTGAGTTAGGCAAGTGGTTGTGTCCTCCCAACTATTCGTTGAGTGTTCACAGTGTCGGTGATGCTATTCTTGAGCCCACACATTGTGTATATTATGTATTTTTTTAGATTAATGGAAGGTACCACTCTTACTGGATCAAAAAAAAACAATACCCTCTACAGCGGGGACGACTATCCTCAGCTATGTCTTTAGCCATATGCAATGGTGTTTTTTCCATTTATTTTGTCAAGGAAAGGGAATGGGCAATAAACTCGACAATATTTGATGAAGTTGGAAACGCCAACCAAAATCTAACATGGGTTGGAATGTGTTTTTGTAGACCGTTTATTAACCATTTTTTTAATAACCACACAAATCCACAATTAGGACAGTGATGAAGCCCTTCAGGCTGCTCTCAATTCTACCTCGCTTTCGGGTAGCCTATATGATTATTAGAGCTTTAAATAATCTTTAAATTCACCACTTTCAAGTGCATAAGACTTTTCAAAAGGAAAATTTCAAAGTCAGGTTGTCTCCAAATACGATGTGATATTCATGATTAGTCTGCAACCCACTAGAGATTGGCCACCGTTAGCGTCATCTGTAGATTCATATGAAGTTCTTTTGTTAGATGAATATGCAACTGTCAATGTTACTCAAAGAAGAAAACAACAAGCAAACACAACGTTCATTGCTAATTAGTTGAAGATGCATAACATTGACTTCAACAACAATTCAAAAGATATCCATAAACTATAATGTTATGGGAATCCACTCTAAGAAAGCTCAATTATTCAAACAAGGTAACCAGTGTAGGTGTATTTGATGAAAAGAATGTGCACTATCATGGTTATGCTTTCCATTAGGTTTGATGAGAAAATGTGCAGATTGCGATGCTTCACATTAGATTGAAATGTGCATGATAAGTAGTTGATTTTTATGTTAGAATAATAGAGTGATTAGAATTGTGATTTGTTTGGGTGATGAGTTATATAAATTTTAGTTTGTGTTGTTACTTGGTTTTTTTATTATATGTGTAATTGTTTATTTTTGGTATATTATATTTTTATGATTTAGAACATTTAAAATTTTGTGAGTGATGTTTTATTAACTATTTCGATAATATATCGTAATTTAGGTCTAAGATTTGTGAGTCTATATATGAGATGTTTGATTAATTATTTGGGTAATAGTGTGATTGTATGTGAGAATGTGTACTTTATTTTACTTTTGCTTAGGTTATTTTTATATGTTTTCTTGGTGCAATTTCCTTTTCTCACGAGTCACAACTGTTGGTGTTAAAGTAGTGGGCACTAATGGTTGGATTAGTGATACCCGTGATACCTGAGATCTTGCCTGAGATCCACTAGTGGATCTTGCATACTAGCGATTTGTGGATTAGTCACAAACCCTAGATTCATAGTAAATTAGGATTTGAAATTTTAATCACTATTTCCGCTGAGTGTATTTCAAATTTCATTTATTATAACAAAAACATCACAATATTTGAACGAGTTAACTAAACAACTAAACACTAAGGTAATAAGATTTAATACAAATGTAATAATCTAAACACCTTGGAAGTGACCAGAGATCATTAATATAATTTTATGCTCCACATATGTATTTTCAAACAATACATTATATTTTTTAATGCAACCTAATAAGTTTTTTATAATTGTACACTGAATTGTGTTTTAATCCTAACAAGAAATAATGAACTTTGCATGAAAATGGTTATGGAAAAAATTTGGATTGGCTTCAATATGATAGCATTGGTGTCACTTCATTATTATCTTGGAGCTGAAGTAATTAGCTATACTAATCAAATGTTCCTTGACCACACTATGTATGTGCTTGAATTGTTTAACAAATTTGTTACAGAAGATTGTAAAAAATCTTTTGTAGCCTTGAAACTGAATTTGAAACTTTCAATATTTGGAAATATGGAATTAGTTGAAACTATTAGGTATAAGAGATTGATTTGAAGTTTACAAGGACAAGATGGAATTAGGAGAAAAACAAAAACAATTCACTTTAATATAATAATTTTGTAAGATAAATAAATGTGAAAACATTTGTGGCTATTGTCCTAATATATATTGCAAAATATAAACAATAATTGTAGACTCTTTAGTATAAGTGTTGAAGATGTAAACTTAGAAAACAAAAGATAAAATTAGATTGATATTTCTCAAGATCTTAGTGTTCAAAAACCTACTTAACTCATCTAAAGTCAATGAGCCAAACAAATTAACATAAAAATGATCACTGACTTGCATATACAACAAATATCATTTTATCAAATCTCTCCATCATTAGAAACATTATGAAACCCAAATTTTGTTTATATAAATCAAATTAATTACAACGCTGAAATTGATTTTCATGAAAATAAAGTTAAATTTTAAACTAAATGTTAAAAAAGTTAGTTTATTTTTAAAAATGGAATTGAACGCATTGCAGAAATACATGCAACATCAGGACATTTTTAGAAAAAGACTCTGTAATGCAATTCATAACTCTTAACGAAGAAACAATTATTTTTTGGCCAGGGAATTATTGGTGGTGGGTTTAAGCATAGCACAATATAATTTGAACATAATAGTTTCTCATTTTTCTCCCAATATACATAGTTTTATGTGTTCCTCATCATTCAATGATGTCAAATAGTAATTTCAGGGACCACAGGCAACAAATTCCGCTCTTATTACTAGTTAAAATATGACTGGTGTTTTCATTGTATGTATGTGTGTTGAAGATAATGGAGAATATCCTAAAATAGGTAGAGTTGGTTCATGTAACCTCAAGATAGGAACTAGTTTCTATTTCTTAGGATGTTGTTCTAATTCCCTAAAACCATGTTTTCTAATTAACGTGTAATATGGATGAACAATGTAGAGCGTTCTGTAGAGCCAGACTCTCCTAGTTCAAACTCTCTTTCGTACAGCTAACCAGTGGGTTTTATTTTTATTAATACAAATATTTCCATTTTTATGATGGTATCAGAGTGTCAGGGCCGAGGAACCTGTACGCTGGCTAGTGGGTGGTTCTTTGAACTGAGATCGTCACGGTTGTAAGGAGGATAAATGTGACGATTTTGAGATCATCACTGGTTCTGAGTGTACCTCTGCAATGACAACACTGTAGCACCTTCACACATATTTTTTACTTTTCCATCGTAATTCGTTGTAGGAAAGACATGTACAACTGTGACAGCATTGCAAAAAGGGTAGGCATATCTATGATGAACATGGAAGCCAACAACAAGGCTATGGCTATGAGGGGAAGCCAAGAACAAGGCTATAGTTGTTAAAGAAGCTACATGGGGAAGCTAAGAACAAGGCTGCAGCTGTCATAGAAGCTACATGGGGAAGCTAAGAACAAGGTTGTAGCTGACAATAGAAGGTTTTCTGGAGGCTGAGAAAGAAGCCATAGTGATCAACGGGTGTGATGTGAGATCAAATAACATTGAAGAATAGTGATCTGTCTCTGTCACAGATATGGGATAAATTTAACATCTTTTACCTCTTGAATGTTTTTTCTAAATTGCCAAGATGAACAACAATATATTTGAGGCATGCATGAATGAGCATAACAAGCTCGATGGTTCCAATTATGGAAATTAGAAGTTGAAGATGCAGAATCCTCTAGAAGGGCAGAGTGCTTGGACGATTATGCAAGAGGATGAGCCAAAGAACACAGCTAGATCAACATCGATCCCAGATTTGGAGAAATGAGAAAGTAGAGAAAGGACAATGTTAAAGATGTCTGTGAAAGACTGCATCATACCGCACATCAGAGAATGCAAGTCAGCTAACGAGATCTAGGGAATTTTAAAGGAATTGTATGAGATCAAGAATTCAAATCATCTTTTGTTCCTCAAGAGTAAGATCATGTCCCTGAAGTTGGAGGAGAATGAAACAATTCCCTCATTCATAGCAAGGACCAAGGATCTGAAGAACAAACTAGTAGACACTGATCATATAGTTGACAATACAGATCTTGTAACCATTACAATGAATGGTGTCACTGGTGATTATCAAATTTTTATCATTAGGATAAATGCCAGAGTAAATATCCTACATTTTGAAGAGCTGACAGGTATAGTGATGCAGGAAGAAGAGAGGCACTTGACTCTGAAGCCCCAGAGTGCCAATCTTTCATTGATGGCGAAGAAGAACTTCTACAAAGGGAAAGGAGGTCCACAACAGCAAAATGGAGCAAGTTCACAGAAACCAAATCAGACCTAAGATATGCATCTGAATAAAAACTACTCTGGAACTAAATGTTTTTATTGCGGAAAATTGGGTCATATTTCCAAGGAGTGCAGGAAGAATAAATATCACGAAGAAAAACAGAAGTTTAAAAGACATGCAGGTCATCTCACGAATGGTGATCAGGTGCAGTATTTTGGATTATTCATGGTAGATCATGATGGAAATGTTGATGCAAACATATGGTATGTAGATTTGGGAGCGTCAACGCACATGACAGGGAATAAGCATTGGCTTGAGGATTTTAAAGAAATCAACGAAGGCACACAGATTTACCTAGATGGTGACAAAAGTCATCAAATCAAAGGGTGTGGGAAAGTTTCTGTCATTCTACCTAATGGTAATATAAAACAAATTTATAACGTGATTTATCTGCCTAGCATAACAAAGAACTTGATTTATGTATCTATGATTACATATCAAGATTTGAAAGTCGAATTTTTAAAATCTAATTGTTACATTAAATATCTGCTAGAGGTCATGAAGACAATTGCTACAAGGATCTGAATAGGAGGTCTATACAAGTTAGATGTGAGACCTGCACTAGTTCGAGCATTGACAATAGCGAGCCTAGCTACAGAAGGGCTTTGGCATCAGAGATTTAGCCACATCAACTACAACGATTTGTTGTTATTACAAAATAATGAAATGGTAAGAGATCTTCTTATGCTAAAGTAGGTACATAACGATTGTGATGCCTATACTTTAGGAAAAAATCATAGAGAAGAATTCCCCATTAGAGTAGAAAACAAACAGAGGGATATACTAGAATTAGTGAACATAAACCTTTGTGGACCCATGTAGACAAAACCATTAGGAGGTGCACTGTATTTTCTATTGTTTATTGATGATGGTACAAAGTCTTCTTGGGTGTATTTCTTAAGTAAGAAGATGTTGGTATTTTGATACAGATTTGGCACTATGACACAAGTGTTGTCCTTGATGGTAACTTACACAGATCACAGATCATAGCTCAAGCTCACAAAACTAAGAAAGAGAGGTATACGCAGGTTCCCTATTGACCAAGCCACATGTACATGTGGCTTCGTAGACCAAAAGGCATGTATAGCATACACACACACTTTCACAGAAGGAAAGGCACATACATGTTGGAAAAATTAGTTTTTGTCCATGGTATTTGGTCCATGGTATTTTAATCCATGGTATTGGTCCAAGGTATCTTGTTTGAAGTGTTGACACCGAGTATTTGGTCCAAGGTATTAATTCTAAGTGGTTTTGGACCATGGTATTGAGTAATGCCTAAGACTATAAAAGGAAGAGAAGGTCATTAGGCAAAGACACTGATGAATTGAATATTTAATGAAGAGCAAGATCTAGAATACAGGTTATTGGGTTATGATGGACAATAGGATCTGAATCAAGGATGAACCTAAGTGCTTGATGAAGGATAACTTCTATTGATGGGTCAAGATATTAAGGCTTGAAGAGAAGTATCTTTGTGTGGTTTTAATATTTTATCTAAATAACTACCGCATGTTGTAATCTGTAAATATGATAATCTGGGTATAATTGATGTTTGAAATTGTTGTAAAGTTTAAATCATCACTTACAGATCTATATGCAGGTTCACTTTAGCAAAGGCACATATACACGCTGGTTCTGCATATCAAAATTCCGTATGCGTAGGTTTGCCTTGATAAAACAACGTATGTACGTAGGTTCGACACATTGAAGTAGTGTATACCTAATAAATATGCTTTAGCTACTTCTGTCTGTTGTTGCAGTGTTCTGGGTTCTAGCTTGTGTTTTGGTTACTGTTAATGTATTCTGGTTACATCATTCTGAGAAGTGATTGATTGATTCAGTTTTGGTTGGTGCAAAGGAGATTGATTTATGCAGATATATTTGATGTTTAATTGATGTTATTGATGGATCCAATCTAAAAATTTATGAAACGTGGTCCCCGGAAGAAAAGAGAAGTTTGTAGCTTTCTGTAGGTAGAAGCCTGCGTACTGGTATAAGAATGCACTAGTATAACAGAATTGTAAAAATAAGTTTCTTATTAAAAGAATATAGAGATGATTGCAGCAGGTGGTTTTCACCCACATTGGGTTTCCACCTTGTATCTTTTGTTCATGTGTGTGATTGTTTGCTCAATTTTTACTACACCTAGTTACTGCTTATATGGTTTTGATGCACAAATTAATGATCAAGATATGATGAATTAACTAAATTACAAGTTTGTAGGGTATACGCCAGTTGCCTTAAATACAGTTGCATATACACGCAAGTTTAATTAACTAAAGTAGCATATATGAATCTAATTGTGAAATGAAATATTATTGACTTGATAATACTAATTCACCCCCCCCTCAGTATTATTTCCAACAATTGGTATCAGAGCATTTCCTTCAAAAGAAGCTTGATCTCTTGAAGGAAGATCTATCATCATGAATAACTACGAAAGAGAGGGATCCATTAGACCACTAATATTTGATGGGAGCAACTTCGTTTATTGGAAGGTAAGAACCATAGCATATCTTCAATCTCTTGGAATAGATGTCTAGGAAATCATGGAAGGAGGATATACATTTCCGTCAGCAAATCCTACATATACGACAGGTAAAAAGCAATATGAAACCAATACCAAGGTTTCAAATACATTATTGGTGAGTCTGTCACAATTAGAATTTGTTAAAGTTATGTAGCTCAAGACCATCAAAGAAATATGGGACAAGATCGTTCTAAGCTATGAAGGAGACAATCAGATAAAACGTGCAAAACTGTAATCTCTCATAATTCAATATGAAACTCTCAAAATGCACAATGATGAAAGTATAGCTAATTACTTCTTACATATAGATGAGATTGTTAATTGCATGAAGAACTTGGGTGAAGAGATAAAAGAAGTTACTTTATTTGAAAAGGTTTTAGGATCCTTGTCTACTATGTTTGTATCAAAAATTTATGTCATAGAAGAAAAGCAGGATCTTTAGAGTATCACTATGACACAGTTGCATGGAATCTTAACTGCTTTCGAAATGAGAAAAGGAGGTCCATCATATATGAGAGAAGCCACATTCAAAGCTTCAGAAAGAGAAGAACTCAATGAATCAGGACATATTTCAGAAGAAGAGGAAGAAGCAAACTTTGTCAAGAACCTTCAACGGGGTTCTGGAAGATTCAGTGGTAAACTACCTTTCAAATGTTTTTCTTGTGGAAGAGTCAGTCACTATGCTACCAAATGTCCTCATAAAAATAAGCTTGATAAGGGTAAGGAATCAGAAAAATGGAAGAGAAACAAAGTGTAAGTAAGAAGAGCTACTATGCACATGAAGATAGCAATGGTTTATGAAATAATGATGAAGATAATAATGATTATAGACTTCTAATGTCTTTTGAAGATGATGATTTCTTGGATGATTTAGATGAAGAGAGTATTTATGAAGAAATCTTTAAACTCAAAATCTATTTAGAAGAAAATAATATGATTATAGATACTTTGACATTCCAACTTGCTGAAAGAGAAAAACACAATGAAAAACTGGAATGTGAAATTGTGGGTCTAAGGAAAGATCTTGCGAAAACAAAATCTCTCAATCTCAAATTTGCTAAAGGATTAGAAACTTTAGATGAAATTATCAAAGTGCATCATTGCCCTCTAATAAAGAGAGGTCTTGGATATATTGAAAAAGCATCTCAAGCACAAAATCCTTCAACCTCCACTAAAAGCGATCTTGATGCACCAAAGAGTAGTGAACATTTTGACAATTTTCAGCAAAGGCATAAAGAAATTCACCAAGTAAATCAGGTTCAATCTACTTCAAGGATGAAAAAAAGTTACAACCAACCTCAGGTAAATCATACTCAATTTTCTTCAAGAATGAATGTCAATGGAAAATATAATCACTAGGTTAGTAGATTTGATAATTGCATGAACTTCTTTAATGGCCAATGTTTTTCATGTCATAACTTTGGACACAAATCTTCTCAATGAGTTGCCTAGAAAACGATCATGACTAGAGGAGCACACAATCAAAGGAATGTGACATGGATCATGAAAACAACCTTTAATAACTTTTCGATTCTTGAAAATGAAATAGAATGCTCTATCTATAACAACTTCAGTCATGAAGATTTTGAAAGCAGGAGTAAATTTCGGGAAACATCTCAGAAGGGGAAAACTTCATTGAGTCCCAAAATATGAAGAAAGAAAAAACCACAAGCAAAAAGATGGGGTATAGCCTTGTATGTAAAAGGACAAGAAAATCAGTGGTACATTGACATTGGATGCTTCAAACACATGATAGGTCACAAAGATAAACTTCAGTCATACAATGCCTTAGAAAAGGAAAATAAGGTCTCATTTGGAAATGGCACTCCTATAGTCATAAAAGGTAAAGGTTATGTTCTCTTAAAAGAAAATGTTAAAGCTGGGAGTCTTATGTATGTTGATGGTCTAAGGAATAACCTATTGAGTGTCAGTCAAATGTGTGATCAGGGAAATGAACTGGTATTTTGATTAAATGGATGTGTGGTTCATGAGCTTGATACAAGAGAAACCGTGATCAAAGGCCTAAGAACTCTGTCATGCGGAAAGAGTTATTTTTGCGGACAAACCTAACCTCCCTAGGAGTCTAAGACTCTCTAGTGACAAACAAACCAAACAAGAGCAATCCTTCTCTAAACACACATTATTCTATGAGAAATCAAGTGTTTTCGATCTTACCTTAGGTCCAACGCTTGTTGTAGCAGTCCAGCCTTGCTGATCCAGATGAGCTCCTCCTTCACTTTAAGACCTGCATACACTAACAGTCAAACGATTACATAACACCTGAATATTTCATAAAACAAAGCATATTCATCATATAGACCAAGGAGTACATGAAATAATTCATTAACAGCAAATCATTGAGAAGAATGGACTTATTTGTATTAAGGAAACAAAAAAGGAACCATTACAACCTGAGCCTTGGTGTTGTGCAAGCTCCTCCCAGGGTCCAGCAAGAGATTTCCTCTACTTTGACAAGCTCACCCACTTCCAATATGGCAACAAGAAAAGATGGTAATCTCTCCTCACAAGTTAACAATGGAAGTCCTAATTCCAGCAGCATCTACCCTTTGGAATGTTCAGCTTTCAACCTCCCCTCCTCTGGCCCAAGGCCTGTATTTATAGTGTTCTAGAGGAAGTTATTCAGTTCCAACATCAATGGGATACTCCTTCTTTTGGATGGGGTAGCTCCTCTCTTGATGGGATAAGTTCCTCTACCATAGGGATGCATGAACCATCTGGAGGCGCTCAATACACGTCAAACACTCTTCTAGAAGGATTTAGAAGTGATCACAAGTAACTTTTTAAAGATGAAACTCGCGCCTTTTGACCTTTACAGGGGTACGCACCCATCCCTTGAATTACAGAGCGTACAAGTACGCAGGTACAATGAGTTTGGGATGCGTACACGCAGGCAAGGTAGAGAGAACCTG
>APFE030881118.1:41399-89774 GCA_000404065.3 Pinus taeda
TCTTTTCAGATCAAAGTAATACTCAAAGGAAAAATCAATCACATCAATGGATTCCCCAGCGGAGTCGCCAATTTGTCAGGCGGAAAGAGTTATTTTTGCTGACAAAACTAACCTCCCTAGGAGTCTAAGACCCTCTAGTGACAAACAAGACAATTAAGAGCAATCCTTCTCTAAACATACATTATTCTATGAGAAACCAAGTGTTTTTCGATCCTACCTCAAGTCCAATGCTCGTTGTAGCAGTCCATCCTCGCTGATCTGGATGAGCTCCTCCTTCACTTAGAAAACTGCATGCACTAACAATCAAACGATTACATAACACCTGAATATTCCATAAAACAAAGCATATTCAACATATAGACCAAGGAGTATATGAAACAATTCATTAACAACAAATCATTGAGAAGAATGGACTTATTTGTATTAAGGAAACAAAAAAGCAACCATTACAACCTGAGCCTTGGTGTTGTGCCAGTTCCTTCCAGGGTCCAGCAAGAGTTTTCCTCTACTTTGACAAGCTCACCCACTTCCAAATGAACAAGAAAGGATGGTAATCTCTCCTCACAAGTTTACAATGGAATTCCTAATTCCAGTAGCATCTACCCTTTGGAATGTTCAGCTTTCAACCTCCCCTCCTCTGGCCCAAGGCCTGTATTTATAGTGTTCTAGAGGAAGTTATTCAGTTCCAACATCAATGGGATACTCCTTCTTTTGGATGGGGTAGCTCCTCTCTTGATGGGATAAGTTCCTCTATCATAGGGATGCATGAACCATCTGGAGGCGCTCAATACACGTCAAACACTCTTCTAGAAGGCTTTAGAAGTGACCACGAGTAACTTTTTAAAGATGAAACGCGCGCCTTTTGACCTTTACAGGGGTACACACCCATCCCTTGACTTACAGAGCGTACAAGTATGCAGGTACGATGAGTTGGGATGCGTACACGCAGGCAAGGTAGAGAGAACCTGCATACCCAGAGATAAACATGTTTTTTAGTGAATTTCTCTCTTTTTTGAAGTTTGACATGAAGAGCAGAGGTACAAGGCTTGACAAGGAGGATAATATGACTATTTGATTGAGCCATATTAACTGCAGATAGTCATGGTGACAAATTTCAGTGTAACAAACTCCAAAAAACTTATGCATAATCAAGGGAGGACAACAACAGTGCTATCTAAGAAAAAATTGTTGGCATTATGACAGAGCTTTTGTCCTTGATGGGAGCTCATTCAGATGACAGGTCACAGTTGAGGCTCTTAGAATGAAGGAAAAAGATATATACACAAGTTCCACTTAACCAAGCCACGTATACACGTGGGATAGCGGATCAAAAGGCACGTATGTGTATGCATGCACCTTCATGCAAGGAAAACCATGTACATGATAGAAAACTTGTTTTCGGTCCATGGTTTTTGGTCCTCGGTATTTTGACTTATGGTTCTCGACCATGGTATCTCGTCCGAAGTGTTGAACCCAGCTATTGGTTCTAAGTGGTTTTGGACCATGGTATTGAGTAAGGCCTAAGAATATAAAAGGGGAAGGAGATCATTAGGCAAAGCCACTAAAGGATTGAATATCTTATGGAGAACAAGATATAGAATATTGGTCATTGGGTTATGGTATAGTTGGATTTGAATCAAGGAGGAACCTAAGCACTATAAGAAGGATAAGTTCTATTGATGGGTCAAGATATTAAGGATTGAAGAGATGTATCTTTGTGTGATTTTGATCTTTTATATTTGGCGCATGTATTGTTCTATAAATATGATGATCTGGGTATAACTGATGTCTAAATGGTTGAAAAGGATAAATTATCTTTTATAGATTTGTACGCAGGTTTAGCATAGCAAAGGCGCATATACATGCTAGTTCAGTAATTCAAAATAGCGTATACGTAGGTTTTCCTTAATATAGTAGCATATACATGCAAGTTCTACTTATTGAAGTAGTGTACGTCTCATAAGATATGTTTTAGCTACATCTATTTATTACTGCAGTGTTCTGGGTTTAGGATTGATTTCTGGTTATTTTTACTATATTCTGGATACAACATTCAAAGAAGTGAGTAGTTGATTCATTTTTTGGTTGGTGAAAAGGAGATTGGTTGATGTATATACATTTGATGTTTGATTGATGTTATTGATGGATCTAGTCTAAAAATTTATGAAACGTGGTCCCTGGAAGGAAAGAGGAGGTTGTTTCCTTTTATATGTCAGCACCTACATCCTAGTACACCAACTAGTACAAGAGCTAAGGGGGTTTTAGCTCCCTTATAGGAGAAGCTGGATAACGGAAGAAGGTGTTAGCCTTCTGCAGGTAGAAGCCTGCGTACTGGTATAAGATTGCACCAGCATAGAAATATTGTAAAAGGAAGTTTCTTATTAAAAGAAGATAGAGATGAATTGAAATAGGTGGTTTTCACCCACATTGGGTTTCCACCTTATATCTTGTGTTCATGTGTGTGATTACCTGTACTATTTACTGCACTTGATTACTCTTTTATGGTTCTGATACACATATTAAGATCAACTAACTAAATTAGAAGTTTGCAAGATATACATTGTTTTCTCTAAACGCAGTTGCGTATATACGCAAGTTTAATTAACAAAATTAGCATATATCAATTTGTTATGAAAATGAAAATTTGTTAAATTGCTAATATTGGTTCACCCCCCTTCCCCTCTTAGTATATTTCCAACAATTGGTATCAGTGCAGGTCCTTCAGAAGAAGCTTGATCGCTTGAAGGAAGATGTATCATCATGAGCAACTATGAAAAAGAGGCATCCATCAGGCTGCCAATATTTGATGGGAGCAACTTCATCTATTGGAAGGTAATAACCATAGCCTATCTTCAATCCCTTGGTATAGAAGTTTTGGATATTATAGAAGGAGGATACACATTCCTCTCAGCAACTCCTATAGATACAGTTGGTAAAAAGCAATATGAAACAAATGCAAAAGATGTCAATACTCTATTGAGGATTCTATCTCAATCGGAATTCGTCAAGGTTATGCAGCTAAAAACCACCAAAGAAATATGCGACAAGATCATTCTAAGCTATGAAGGAGACGATCAAGAGAAGATTGAAAAGAATAACACTTGGGAATTGGTTCCTAGACCTAATGATAACATTGTCATAGGGACCAAATGGATATTCAAAAACAAGCTGAATGAAAATGCAGATGTTATTAGAAACAGGGCCAGACTTGTTTGTAAAGGGTATGCTCAACAAGAAGGTGTAGACTTTGAAGAAACTTTTGCACTGCTTGTTAGAGTTGAAGCCATAAGAATGTTCCTTGCTCTCTCTAGCTTTCAAAAGTTCAAAGTATATAAAATGGATGTGAAATCTGCCTTTCTAAATGGAGACTTAGAAGAAGATGTGTATATTGAGCAACCATATGGATTGATCCTCATAAATGATCTAAAACTTGTATGCAAACTCAGAAAGGCTCTTTATGGTCTTGAACGAGCTCCAAGGGCTTCGTATTATTGTCTGGAAAAATAGCTCCATCAACAAGGTTTTCCAAAAGGATCAATAGATAGAAATCTATATATAAAAATTGACAATGATAAATTACTAATACTTGTTGTGTATGTTGATGATATCATCTTTGGTCGCAATGAAGAAGCCACGAGTCAAAATTTTTCTTTGGTGATGCAGAAAGAATTTGAAATGTCCTTGCTTGGTGAGCTCACATATTTTCTTGGTTTACAATTCCAATAAAACAAAGATGGTATCTTTCTATAACAAACCAAGTACCTCAAGTAGATCTTGGAGAAATATGGCATGGAAGATTCGAAACTAGTATGCACCCCTATGGTAACAGGATGTGGCCTCAGTGCAAATGATGAATCAGCAGCAGTACATCGACGAACCTGTAGATCCATGATTGGTAGTCTTCTCTATCTGAGAGGTACCTGACCAGACAACATGCATGCAGTGGGAATAGTTGGAAGATTCCAGGCCAACCCAAAAGAGGCACAACTTCAGGCAGTTAAAAGGATATTCAAATATCTTCAAGGAACACAAAACTATGGCTTATGGTATCCTAGAGATACAGATCTCACACTTCATGCATATATAGATGCAGATTGGCCAGGAAGCGTGGATGACTGAAAAAGCACTAGTGGTGGTGCATTCTTTATGCGTTCTAGATTAGTATATTGGTTCAGCAAGAAACAAAGTTTCATTCCATTGTCTATAGCTGAAGAAGAATATGTTGTAGCTTTATATTGCTGCACACAACTCCTTTAGATGATGCAAACATTGCAAAACATCCAAATAACTTGTAGTCCACCTATTTCCATTTTATGTGATAATACAAGTGAAATCAATATTTCAAAGAATCGAGTCATTCAAATACCAAGCACATACCTATAAAATATCATTTTCTTCGGGAACAAGTGCTTGAACAAAAGGTCAAATTGGAGTATGTTCCCTCCAAGGAACAGGTTGTCGATATATTCACCAAACCACTACCCAGGGCGACATTTGAATACCTCAGACAAAAGCTGGGAGTATTTGATGCATCATCTTGCTATTGGCACTTATATGTTTTGAAGAAAAGTGGTTGTATGCAAGTTTCATGAACAACATCTGCATACATATGCCTGTTTTTGTTGATACAGTCGCGTATATGTTCGTTTGAAGAAAAACAGTGAGCTAGACTCAGGATGAAAAGAGTCTGATATGGGTCAGACAGAGACCATCTAGCATAAGTGTAGGGGGAGCATATACTTCTAATAATGGATTGTTTGCATTATCTTAGAAGATCTTGGTACAATTTCACAGTTATTTTTTATTCGGGTGGAACAGGTGCAGAGGGAGATCATGGTTGCTGGTCTAGATGATGATTAATAGATGTTGCTAGTGACTATCATAGTCTTGTCTTAGATATTTAGCCTCTGTGTCATGTATTTCTTTTATTATAAAGCTCATGTCACGACCTATCTTCTTTCCCCACTATGCCTGGGATGGATGATGTAATGTTCTTGTTTTATCATGTATAAACTTTTGGTGTATCCCCACTTGGTTGGGTGGATGAGTCAATATAGGTATATTCCCACTTGGTTGGGAGATGTATGTATGTATGAGTCTTTAGTGATAGGAAGGTCATTTAAGATTTATAGAGTCATGTTCTTCTTGTAGAAAAGTCTTTTTGCAAACCTTGCTTACAGTCAGGGGAGTATGAATAGCACAATTCAACAGAGTAGAGATTTCAGCATATACTGAGGGGGAGCATTACCCTTTTCCCTTGATGACAAAGGGGGAGAGTGACTTGGGGTTGCCATCAAGTCCAAAGGGGGAGATTGTTGGCATTATGACATAGCTGTGCCTATGACACAAGTGTTGTCCTTGATGGCAACTCATTTAGATGATATATCATAGTTTAGCCTCTGAGAATGAATGAAAAAGAGATATATGTAGGTTCCACTTAACCAAGCCAAGTATACATATGGGATAGCCGATAAAAATGTGTGTATGTGTATGCATGCACTTTCATGCAAGGAAAAGCATGTACATGTGGGAAAACTTGTTTTCGGTCCATGGTTTTTTGTACTTGGTATTTGCACCTATGGTTTTGGGCCATGGTATCTCGTCTGAAGTGTTGAACCCAGGTATTGGTTCTAAGTGGTTTTGGACCATGGTATTGAGTAAGGCCTAAGAGTATAAAAGGGGAAGGAGATCATTAGGCAAAGGCACTCAAATATTGAATATCTGATGAGAAACAAGATCTAGAATACTGGTCAATGGGTTATGGTGCATAGCTGGATCTGAATCAAGGAGGAACCTGAGCACTAGAAGAAGGATAAGTTCTATTGATGGTTCAAGATCTTAAGGCTTGAAGAGAAGTATCTTTGTGTGACTTTGATCTTTTATATTTGGTGCATGTCGTGATCTGTAAATCTGATGATCTGGGTATAACTGATGTTTGAATAGTTGAAAAGGATAAATTATCTTTTACATATTTGTACGCAAGTTCAGAATATCAAAGGCATGTATACACGTCAGTTCGGTAATTCAAAACGATGTATATGTAGGTTTACCTTAATATAGCAGTGTATGCACATAAGTTCTACTTATTGAAGTAGCATACCTCTCATAAAATATGTTTTAGCTACTTGTATTTATTGTTGTAGTGTTCTGGGTTCAAGATTGGTTTCTAGTCACTGTTACTGTATTCTGGTTACAGCATTCAGAGAAGTGAGTAGTTGATACAGTTTTTGGTTGGTGCAAAGGAGATTGGTTGATGTAGATATATTTGATGTTTGATTGATGTTATTGATGGATCCAATCTAAAATTTATGAAACATGGTCCCTGGAAGAAAAGAGAAGGTTGTAGCCTTCTGTAGGTCAGCACCTATGTACTAGTACATCAGCTAGTGCACGAGCTAAGGGAATTGTAGCTCCCTTCTAGGATAATCTGGAGAACATGAGAAGATGGTAGTCTTCTGCAGGTAGAAGCCTGTGTGCCAGTATAAGACTATACCAATACAAAAATATTGTAAAAATAAGTTTGTTATTAAAAGAATATATAGACGAATTGCAACAGGTGTTTTTCACCCACATTGGGTTTCCACATTATATCTTGTTTTCATGTGTGCGATTTCCTATACTGTTTACTGCACTTGATTACTATTTTATGTTTTTGATACACAGATTATGATAAACTAACTAAATTAGAAGTATGCAATATGTACGTGATTTTCTCTAAACACAGTTGCATATATACGCAGGTTTAATTAATAGAAGCAACGTATATGAATTTTTTTATGGAAATAAAAAATTGTTAAATTGCTAATACTAATTCACCCCCCCTGCCTTCTCAGTATTATTTCCAATAAAAATGATGAACATTGGCTATATCATAGAATATTGGGGCATCTAAGCTTCCCACAAATAAGGAAAGCATGCAAATTCCAAGTTGTTCGTCATCTTCCTCATATCAACATTCCAAAAAATATAATATGCAAATCATGTTAGTTTGGTAAGCAAACTAGAGAACATTTCCCTAAGAAGGAAGGATCAGCTAGTAAGCCTCTTGAACTTGTTCATACTGATTTATGTGGTCCATCAAGGAAAAAGTTAGCTCGTGGAGAGGAATACTTTATATTGTTGATTGACGATTTTTCTAGAATGTATTGGATAGGACTTCTAAAGAATAAAGATGAAGCATTTGAAACGTTCAAGGACTTCAAAGCTTTGGTTGAAAATGAATCATACTGCAAAATCAAATGCCTCAAATCTGATCGAGGAGGGGAATTTACCTCGGATGAATTCTTCGACTTTTATGAAGAACATGGAATAAAAAAATAATTATCCACTGCAAGGACTCCTCAGCAAAATGGAGTGGTAGAAAGGATGAATAGAATTGTTCAACAAATGGCTCATGCCATGCTAGATGAGTCTAGAACCCATGCAACCTTTTGGGGTGAAGTTGCATTTCCTACCATCACTATCCTCAAAAAAGAAAATGTTCGGGTAAACAACACTCAAACTCCACATGAAATTTGGTATGGTAAGACTCCTACTACAAAATACTTCAAAGTTTTTGGAAGCAAATGTTACATCAAAAGGACTGATGAAAAACTTGGCAAGTTTGAACCTACAGCAGATGAAGGCATTCTCCTTGGTTACTCTTCATGAACTAAAGGATTTAAGTGTTATAATAAAAGAATTGGTAAAATTATTGAAAGTATTGATGTTGTGGTTGATGATGCAGGAAAAAATCCAAAGTAGGTGAAAACCAAAGATTGTGGAGAAGATGAGGATTATCCTTCCACATCAAATCAGATTAATTCTGAAGAAGAAGAAACCAATGAAGCACCAGAAGAACAAATAATGGAAGAAGAAAAGACACCATCCAGGTATGTTCATAAAAATCATCCAGAGACTCAAATTTTCAAATAGAAAGAGGTAGGTGTGAAGACAAGAAGATCTATTATAGAAGCTTTGAGATATCTAGCACTGTTTTACTCCATTGAACCTCAAAATGTAAATGAAGCATGAAAAGATGAATGTTGGGTCAAGACCATGAATCAAGAACTTGAGAAAATTGAAAAGAATAATACTTGGGAATTAGTTCCTAGACCTCATATTAAGAATATCATAAGAACCTAATGGATATTAAAAAAAAAATCCTGAATGAAAATGGTGAAGTTATCAGAAACAAGGCTAGACTTGTTTGTAAAGGATATTCTCAACAATAAGGTATAGATTTTGAAGAAGCTTTGCACCTATTGCTAAACATGAAGCCATAAGAATGTTCCTTGCTCTTTCTAGCTTTTAGAAATTCAAAGTATACCAAATGGATGTAAAATCTACCTTTCTTAATGGAGACTTAGAAGAAGTATATATTGAGAAACCAGATGAATTCATGCTTGGAAATGATCCAAAACTTGTATGCAGACTCAGAAAATCTCTCTATGGTATAAAACAAGCTCCAAGGGCCTAGTACTACCGTCTTGACAAATACCTCCATCAACAAGGTTTTTCAAAAGCATTAGCTGATAGCAATTTATATATACAAAGATCGACAATGATAAATTGCTAATACTTGTTGTGTATCTTGTTGATATCGTTTTTGGTCGCAATGAAGAAGCCATGAGTCAAAATTTTGCTTTGGTAATGTAGCAAGAATTTGAAATGTCCCTGCTTAGTGAGCTCACATATTTTCTCAGCCTACAATTTCAATAAAATAAAGATTGTATTTTTCTATCTCAAACCAAGTATCTCAAGTAGATATTGAAAAAATGCGGCATTGAAGATTCTAAACCAGTATGTACCCCCATGGTACAGGATGCAGTCTAAGCTCAAATGATGAATCAACAGTAGTACATCAACCAACCTAAAGATCCATGATTGACAGTTTGCTTTATCTAATAGGTAATTGACCAGACATCATGCATGCAGTGGGAATAGTTGGAAGATTCCAAGCAAATTCAAAGGAACCACACCTTTAGGTAGTCAAAAGGATCTTCAAATATTTTCAAGGAACTCAGAATTTTTGTTTATGGTGTCCTAGGGATATAGATCTTACACTTCATGCATATATAGATGCAGATTGGGCAAGAAGCGTGGATGGTAGAAAAAGCACTAGTGGTGGTGCATTCTATATGGGTTCCAGATTAGTGTCTTGGTTCAGCAAGAAACAAAGTTCAATTTCATTATCTATAGTTGAAGCAGAATATGTGGTTGCTGCATCTTACTACACACAACTCCTTTGGATGATGCAAACATTGCAAGACATTCAGATCACATGTACTCCACCCATCTCCATTCAATGTGATAATACAAGTGCAATTAGTATTTCAAAGAATCTAGTCATGAATTCCAAGACAAAGCACATACCATCAAATATCATTTTCTACGTGAACAAGTGCTTGAACAAAAGGTCAAATTGGAGTATGTTCCCTCCAAATCAAATGTTCCTGATATATTCACCAAACCACTGCCCAGAGAGACATTTGAATATCTCATATAGAAGTTGGGAGTAGTTGATGCATCATCTTGTTGTTAAAGATTATCTATGTGAGAGGAAAGTGGTTGTACCCGAGTTTCATGAAGCGCATCCACATACATATGCTAGTTGCTGTCGATACAGTTGCGTATATGTTGGTTTGAAGAAAAATAGTGAATGAAAGGATTCTAATATGGGTTTGACAGTGTTCATCTGGTACAGGTTTAGGGGGAGCATATACTTATAGTAATGCATTGCTAGCATTACCTTAGAATATCTTGGTACAAATTCACAGTTGTTTTTTATTCAGGTGGAACAGGTTTAGGGGGAGATCATGGTTGCTAGTCTAGATGATGATTGATAGAAGTTGTTGATGATAGTTGTTGATAACTATCATAGTCTTCTTTTAGATATTTGGTCTCTATGTTATGTATATCTTTTAATGTCAAGGTCATGAAATGACCTATTTTGTTTCCCCTCTATGCATGGGATGGATGATGTAATGGTCTTGTTCTGACATGTAAAGACACTTCGTATATCCCCACCTGGTTGGGAGATGGATGTATGGATGATTCATTAGTAATAGGAAGGTCATTTATGATGTATGTATAGAGTCATCTATTTGCATATCTTGCTTATATCCAGGGGGAGCATGGACAACACACTTCAGCATATCAAATAATTCAACATGTACACAGGGAGAGCATAACCCTTTGGCCTTGATGACAAAGGGGGAGAGTGACTTGGGGTTTTCATCAAGTCCAAAGGGGGAGATTGTTCCCATTTTGATACAGATTTGGCACCATAACATAGGTGTTGTCCTTGATGGCATCTCACACAGATGATAGGTCACAATTCAGGTTCACAAAATGAAGAAAGAGAGGTATACACAAGTTCCCTGCTGACCAAGCTGCATGTACACATGGGTTCATAGACCAAAAGTCGCGTATAGTTACTCACGCACTTTCACAGAAGGAAAGCCACGTACATGTTGGAAAAATTAGTTTTGGTCCATGGTATTTTGATCCATGGTATTAGTCCAAGGTATCTTGTAGGAAGTGTTGACCCCAGGTATTTGGACCAATGTATTGATTCTAAGTGGTCTTGGACCATGGTATTGAGTAAGGACTAAGACTATAAAAGGAGGAGAAGATCGTTACGCAAAGACACTCATGAATTGAATATCTAATGAATATCAAGATCTAGAATACAGGTTATTGGGTTATGTTGAACAACTAGATCTGAATGAAGGATGAACCTGAGTGCTTGGTGAAGGATAAGTTCTATTGATGGGTCAAGATATTAAGGCTTGAAGAGAAGTATCTTTGCATGGTTTTATCTTTTATCTGAATAACTGGCACATGTTGTAATTTGTAAATATGATGATTTGGGTATAAATAATGTCTGAAATTGTTGTAAAGTTTAAATAATCATTTACAAATCTATACGCAGGTTCAATTTAGCAAGGCACATATACAAGCTGGTTCTACATATCAAAATGGCATATACGAATGTTTTCCTTAAGAAAACAGTGTATGTACATAGGTTCAACACATTGAAGTAGTGTATACCTAATAAAATATGCTTTAGCGACTTCTGTCTATTGTTGCAGTGTTCTGGGTTCTAGCTTGGGTTCTGGTTACTGTTACTGTATTCTTGTTACAACATTTTGAGAAGTGATTTATTGATTTAGTTCTGGTTGGTGCAGAGGAGATTGATTGATGCAAATATATTTCATATTTGATTGATGTTATTAATGTATGTAGTCTAAAAATTTATGAAACGTGGTCCTTGGAAGAAGATAGAAGGTTATAGCCTTCTGTAGGTCAGCACCTATGTACTAGTGAACTCATGAACTAGTACAAGAGCTAGGGGGTAGTAGCTCCCTTCCAGGAGAAGCTGGAGAATGAGAGAAGGTTGTAGCCTTCTATAGGTAGAAGCCTACGTACTGGTATAAGACTACACAAGTACAAACAAATTGGAAAATGAAGTTTCTTATTAAAAGAAGATAGAGACGATTCTAGTAGGTGGTTTTCACCCACATTAGGTTTCCACCTTATATCTTGCGTTCATCTGTATAATTGTCTGCTCCATTTTTACTGCAATTGGTTACTGCTTGAATGGTTCTAATGCACATATTAATTATCAACATATGATGAATTATCTAAATTATAAGTTTTCAGGGTATACGCTAGTTGCCTCAAATACATTTGTGTATACATGCAAGTTTCATTAATTGAACTAGCATATATGAATTTGACTGTGAAATCAAATATTATTGAATTGCTAATACTGATTCACCCACCCCCGTCTCATTATTATTTCCAACAGAACAGTCATACATTTGAATACTTAGCAGTTTAAAAATATTTTTGAAATATGAATAGGGTAACAAATAAAAATTCCTCGTTTTGATCAAGGGGGAGAATACAGGAAGGATGAGCTTATCAGATATTGTAAAGATCATGGAATTTTGCAGGAGTTCAAAATACCCCATACTCCACAACAGAATGGAGTAAGAGAAATAAATGATAGAATACTAGCGGAATGTGCTAAAAGTATGTTGAAAGTAAGAATCTTTCGAATGGTTTTTGGGCTAAAGTAGTGAATACTACAGTTTATCTCAAAAATAGGAGTCCTACAAAAAGTCTTGAGTCTAAAATTCCTTTTGAAGAATTATATGGATATAAGCTTGCAATAAAAGACTTAAGAATATTTGGATCTAAAGCATTTGCGCACATTCGAAAGGCAGATAGAAGAAAATCATATTCAAAAGCCATCATATGTACTTTTGAAGGGTATTGTTCATCACATAAAACAAACAGATTATTTAATCCCTCTACTCACAAGATTTTTGCTAGTAGAGATGCTAAATTCCATGAGCAATATCATGAAGAACCTGAGGATCACTATGAAGAATGGGGCATTCTGTACTTTGTCGAAAAAGAACTAGCGAACAATCAGGGTTAGCAGCAGACAAAGGAAGAGGATGAATAACAACAACATCAACAATAGCAGCAACAAGAAGAAATAAATAATGATCAAATAAGTGTTATAGAAATTTTTGTTCACTTCAACCCTAATCATAAATTTCCATAAACTAAGGGCTCCTAAGTCCATAAAAGTGTTGCTTCTCTACCTAAAGGAAAAAGGTCAGCTGATTACATCATCTCCTAAAATTTCTCCACTGAAAAATGCTCATAAATGGTAAAAACTGGACCATACTAAAAGCCGAGTGGAGAGGGTGTGATGCATATCAACTTCCCAGTGTACAAGGTGCGATGCATACTGAATTTCTCCTTTGTAGGGTGTGATGGTCGGGAATGGACAAATGGCAGGGACACAATGCGAGGTGGAATATCATGGAATCTTCTAGAAGCTTCCCCTCTAACACTTGCCTCTCTGTTTTCAACTAGGGATGAGTAAGAGATCATCATTCTCCAAGTGGAAGCAGGAACTCTCAGAGAGAGGAAACTAATCAAGATCCTAGAAGATGACTCACCTCCCTATAATCATCTATATATGGATCCCTCATCACAGAGATCCAGAGGCTGGAATTTTGTATCTTATAGAGAAGTGCTATTGGTTTTCTGGTGTAATTTCATAGTGTTGGGTGATCTAATCTTTACTTGAGGTGAAGAAGGGCCTTATTGCTAGAGGATGATGCTGGGTCAGAACATATGCTTGTAATCCTCTTGCTCCTTTCCATCTTAATAATGTTATTCAAGTTTTCCTCCATATTCTTGTATGTTTCATTATATATGCATTTATATGGTTAACACACATCTGGTCCTGTGTTATTTATGAATATAGATCTTTCTTCTTCGATAGTAGTATGTTGTTGTGATTCCACAAGTGCTCTTTGAAGCTGGGTAGATAAGGAAAAAGCAGCGAGGCTCTATCAGGAAGGAGCGGAAATCGAGCGCAGGACAAAGGTTGGTCTCCTTTGTTCCACTCCTATGTATTTTCATAAAGGAAAGCGAAAGTAGACTTTAATTGTTTGCTTCTAAGATAGCCACCAATCTTAGTGGGAATAGCAGCATTCGAGTGGACACTATTCCCGGTAACAAAATGGCGACTCCACTGCGGAGCGACTAGATTGTTTGTTAGCCTATCTATCTTTGTTTCTTTTATAAACTTACAGATGGAGCCTGAAGACAAGCTAGCTAGCCTTCGAACTACATTTGTTATACAAATGAAAAGTAGATCAATGGTGCTTCAGTTTATCTCCAGGTTTAGTTTATGAATTAAACAATCGATCTGCAAACAATCTAATTTCCCTAAGTGGTGGCTCTAGTAACCTCTTTAGATCACCCCTATGTTTTACATATACTTAACATTACTTACTCGGCCTAAATCCCTGAACTGAATTGCAAACTATGAGTGGAAACTTGTTTAAAGTCTCGCACTGGTACCATCGCACCCTGCCTTCAAGGCAAACTGTATGCGTCACACTTCCCGAGTGCAGTAGGTGCGCCGCATACTAAATTCATAGTGTGACAGGTGCGATGGTCAAGGAAGGTTAACTTTACCTTCAGACTGTGATTTTTTCTCACTATTTTTTGTCCTATTCAGGAGTTTTGCTATCTGTAGTCAGTGTATATATGTGAAAAACCCCTTTTCTTGCATTATTCTACCTCCTTAGTGCAAAGAACTGCAAGTGTTTTTATGTATTGTGCGCCATTTTCAGTTCTCTTTTGCAAAAAGTAGCATAGTCGAACTGTCGTTTCTGGATTTGAAGGTGTCGTAGCTGTCATTTTCAGCTTTAGAAGACAATCGCTTTGTTCTTGATAGTCAATTATACAGTTACTATTGCATATGATTTGAATTAGTAGTTTTTAAAGTGTCGAAAAGCAATTTTCATTT
The DNA here is from genome assembly GCA_000404065.3 of Pinus taeda. NCBI lineage: Eukaryota > Viridiplantae > Streptophyta > Pinopsida > Pinales > Pinaceae > Pinus > Pinus taeda. The sequence continues at coordinate 55,729 of APFE030881118.1, forward strand.
CAAAATCGCAAAGTGTCTCTCTTACCTTCACTCCATTTTGAAAAGAAATTTGTTGAGTATTGTTGGTTTAAAAGTAATTCAGATTTGCACATAGCTTTCTTATCATCATTCATACATTAAGAAGGCTGAAAGAAAATACATGCATGTGCATTTACATTTCGACTACTTGGTTTGATTTAGGACAGTGCATTTAGCGTGTGCTCTCTGCTCTTTGCTGAAAGATTCTTAACTTTCTTTCCTTAGTAGCTAGGATTTTCATTGCTGAAAGAAGATTAAACGTTTGTTTATCATCTTAGACTGCATTTTAGGAATTATATACACATCACGCGGAGAACCTAAAAGGAAAATTTTTAAGCAAGATCAACTTAAAATAAATTTAATGAATCTAACAATGCTTTGGAACCTAACACACAACATCTAGAGGTCTAGGCTAGAGACGTATTCCGGCATTGTAAAACTTGGTAACTTTTGTTTTCAGTGTTGATTGGGTGATTCCTCCACTCTGAGGCGGAAAGTGCCAATACAGACTTGTGCTCCCAAGTATCGTCGCGTATATTTTGGGAGACCACAATAGGCTTCATCCTTTATCCCTAGGAAGCCATGTCTGCCGCCCTATTGATCACAATGCACTAAACACAGCATTCGGGAAGATTGACTGCCGTATCGTAAAAAGTATTCTGCAGTTTTGCGATTGGTTTGGTAATCCTCTCTGCGTACATCTCCAGAGAAGTCCATTTTGCTCCCTTTTAGACTCCTTAAAGGAAAAGGTCCTCTGAGCACTTGTCACTTTAGGCTCAATAAAAATCGAAGGTGACTAGAGTCATCTTTTGTTTTTTCTCAACTCTTTAAAATTGAAAAAACAAGTTGTGTCAAAGCGTCTAAAAAATTATTTTAAATCGGAATAACATCAAAAATTCCCCCGTTGGTCTTTAGGTTGAGAAAATGGAGTCTACCAACCAAGGATTTCCCCTTGGAGGAAATCCTAGTCCCTTCTCCTCTTGGGGACATGTTGGTGCACTCCATATGGCCACTTTGTCACTTCCAGGGTTGACAATTGGTTTGCATGTATGGCTCTTCTCTACCTCTGTCGTTCAGAATCTCGTAATTCCTGAACAGTCAAGTCAGCAACTAGATGACACTAGAGTTGCCTCCCAACCTTCTGCTTTGTCGAATTCTCCCTCTCCTCCTTCCTCTTCGCTTGATAAAGCCGATAAATCTAAAAATCAAGTAACTGAGAAGAAGAAGAAACAGAAAGAGAAAAAGTAAAAGAAGAAAAAGGAACCAAAATCGAAAGGCGGCAACTAAGTGTCATCTAGCAAAAATACTCACACCGCACCGTCGAAACCTAAATCTCCTTGTGTCATTTGCAATGGAGACCACTATCACCGAGATTGTCCCTGCATCCCTCAGATCTTAAGGAACTGGTCTCCTCGTTTGCACAATAGAGTGGCGTCAACCTCTAACAATCTTGTTGAATGCACGCCATCAACTAGTGAAAGTGAAGCACCTGGACAAAAAAGGAATCCTAGATTTCCTTGTAAATTGTGTGAAGGCGATCAAACCATCCACTGTTGTCCCTTCCTTGACGAAGCTAAAAGAGTTTTGGATGACCGTCCTGCTTCACCGTTATGGCTTCCTCCTGGATATAAAAAACTCTTGCCAAGTCCTCCACTGGTTGAAAGTCCAGCCAGCCCGTCATTGTGGTCGGCCGAAGCATCTATCATTGAGAATGAACCCTCTGAATCCATACCAGACGAAAGTCAAAAGGTCGAGACGGCAGTTGACCCGGTCTTTCCTTCAAAGTGTTCATCTTCGAATGATACCGTCATTAAAGAGAAAGAGAAACACACCATTCAAATTATTTTCATAAGCACAGATTCCGATGAACTTGGGGGCATTCCACCCGTTCCTTTATCGCAGGAAGGAAGTTCATCAAAGTCATATCTGGCTGTCTATTCTATCCCACCACCAAGCAACCTAGTCGTTTCCTTCGACTGGAATCTACTAGGCAGACCCCGTTTACCAGCTAGGGTACCATTGAAAATCATTGTAAAAGCTTACAAAATGGTCATGGCTGGTACCATCATCGATGAAGGGGCTTCTGTGAGTATCCTTTCCTCAACTGCTTGGAAAGCGCTTGGTTTGCCATCGCTTTTTCCTGAAATGAGAAATCTGACAGGCTTCGGCAAAGGAACCAACCGACCTTTAGGGATCCTTCCAAATGTGCCCATTACTTTTAGAAGGATAACCATTCACATGAACGTGATGGTATTTCAAGGAACCTTGGATTATAATCTACTCCTTGGACGCGACTATATTTATTGCATGGGAGCCATCGTCTCCTCACTCTTTAGAGTAATGTATTTTCCACACGAAGGCAGAATGGTCAAGCTCGTAGACCAAATGTCATTCCTTGGTTCACACATCAAAAATAGTCAAATACCATCCCTAAATGGTCTCTTCACGCAAGGAATGTCTCATCAATCCCCAATCCATCCACCTGATGAGCGCGAGTGATTCTGGATGATGTGACTGAAACCCAAGGGGCATGCACCGTGGTCTGTTTCGGCCGGAAAATATTTGGTATAGAGTAGGTTTCCATGGAGGATATATGTCTAGTCTGACGAACCCGTCCTTATAGGAAAATGGGATCAAGATGGAATAAGATACCTTCGTTAAGGTTATGTGAGTGGAGTATCTCTACGCCACTCCCCTTTGTCTATTTCGGTAGATACTGCTAAGGAAGCATTCTGTCTACTACGCGGATGGAACTTTCATGGTAACCTGGAAATTTTTCGCTATACCTGGGGGCATGCAAACCTTTCTGCATGTAAGCGAAGAGCGGCTATTTATTTTTTAAATTTCTATGACCTCTAACCCTTTAAACCCGTAAGGCTAGTCGTTTCCTAACTTGCATAAGAAAGGATTCGGGGCAAAGCTTTAAAGATGTAAGCCCCTTCAAAATAGCATCTTGAATGAGACATTCTTATCATATGACTAGCGAGCAATGTTACCGCAGGGTTCAAGCTTGTTAAAAAATAAACCCCCCACGAGCAGTTTTAGCGCATAGTTCAAGCTCGTTAAAAAATAAACATAAGTCACCTCCACTATGCTTTTAGCCGATCATTCACCCCCATATGATTGTTTACTCCTTTGAGGAACATCTGCAAAGAGTGATTCTATTAGCCATCCTTATGACACTGTCATGATTGGGAAATTCCAAATCTTACCTGGAATCAGCTGCTACTCAAAACCATCACTCATTCCTCAAAAACGAGTCTTCTTTAAGCTCTTTTCAACTGACTTGTGACATATGAAAAGATTTCTGAGCGATTTCCCTCTCCGACTCGTTAAAGTCATCGAAAGTGCTATCCCTCCTCTAGATTTTAATCTTTTTGGACTTGACGGATTATTACACAAAAAGATTGAGCACTTGTCTTGTTCGGCTCGTTAAAACTATCAAAAATTCATCCCTTTTGTATTATTTTACGCTTTTTCGGACTTAAGGTATTATATGAAGAAAAATAATCGTTGGAGTCTCCTTTCCGTTTCTTCCAAACTCTCTAAAATTGAAAAGGACTGAGTTATCTTTGTCATTAAACTCATTAAAATCGAATAGAGACAAACTCGTCGAAATGGACGAGAACGAGTTTCAGTGTCGCTAGGCTCACTAAAATATAGTGACAGGTTCGCCCAAAGGGTGGATTATAGAATAAGCATATGCTATCCTCCTCAAGCTTGAAAAAATAAAGAGGTACTGGTAAGCAATGACTGGGGAAAATTGGGAAGAAAGCTTGAAAAAACTTTATTGGTAGCAAGTCGCTCTTGAACATGACACTTTCCTTCCGCATCCATGGTGGGTTGGGTTGTTTCGTTCATTGGTCGTCACCATTGGTTCATCACACCATCCATATTTGGGGTTAATGCTACCAATCCATCGTCAGTGTCACTGATATGTTCAAGAGAAGTCATTCAGACAATTTACCTGTGTCTCACCCATTGCAATACATTCATGCTCCATTCCTTCATGACCGCCACCCTGAACCCTGTATCGTTAGATTGTTTTCACCTCCAAAATCATTTTCTTCATTCCATGTCGTTGATGTTAGATTCATTAATGCCCTCCTGCGATGGGTCGCTTCTTGTCAACATCAACTCATTATATGAGAAGTTGACTTAGGAACAACCTTTTCAGTACTTTCAAGCTTGCATGCCTTAATGGCATGTTTCTCACTTTCGGCGACAGGTTTACATCAATGGCCTTCGACCGAGAGATTTTATGTGGTGTTTAATGCCAAGTCCTTTTTAAAACCACATGAATTCTACTATAGTTCCTTGAGGTTCATTGTCATTATTGGTGATTCCTCTCGTGCATGTTAACAACTTACATCATTGGATGGTAATCAGGCGATGTCTTTCCATGTTCGACTCCATAACATTTTTCACATGGATCGACATGTACTCTGAGTGAATATCGAACAAGTTTTGAAGACCCCAGATCTAGTTTCATCCATCTAGGCTGCGATATATTCAGGAATATAAAGACATCAAGTGTACATAATTTCCTAACAGATGATCATTCAAATCAAAGGATGATGAGTCCATATCATCAGTCTGTCACACAGACGATTGTCTGTCCTGTGTACATGAAAATGATTTTATAAGGCTGAGCATGGAAATGTCTGCCTCAGCTAGATCATGAAAAAATGTTTTCAAAATAATGTATTGTATTGTATCTTATTACAGGTCACCTCCCAGCTCGAAAAAACTTCGGATCCTCATAGTAAAGCATTTCACCCGAAATCAGAAAGATTAATGACCTCATGCTTTAGGGGGCAACTATGATAGAAATTTTTGGGCGCTTCAACCCCAATCATAAATGTCCATAAACTAAGGGCTCCTAATTCCCTAAAAGTGTTGCTTCACTGCCTAAAGGAACAAGGTCAGCTGATTACATCATCTCCCAGATGTTCTCCACTAAAAACTACTCATAAATGGTCAAAACTGGACCATACTAAAAGCCCAGTGCAGAGGGTGTGATGCATATCACGTTCCCAATGTACAAGGTGCAATGCATACTGAATTTATCCTTTGTAGGGTACGATGGTCGGGAGTGGACAAATGGCAAGGACAAAATGCAAGGTGGAAGATCATGGAATCTTCCAGAAGCTTCCCCTCTGACACTTGCCTCTCTGTTTTTGACCAGGGATGAGTAAGAGATCATCATTCTCCAAGTGGAAGGAGGAACTATTAGAGAGAGGACACTAATCAAGATCCCAGAAGATCACGCACCTCCCTATAATCATATATATATGGATCCCTCATCACAGAGATCCAGAGGCTAGAATTTTGTATCTTATAGAGAAGTGTTGTTGGTTTTCTGGTGTAATTTCGTAGTTTTGGGTGATCTAAGTGTTAGAATCCTATACCAATAGGTGTCATTTTTCATGATTGTCTTGATTGAACTATGGAATATGTTCAAACCTTTTTCATGAGCAAAGGTGTTCCATGTTCTTGAAAAACCAAAAAAAAAAAAAAAACTTAAAAAATGTAAAGAGGGTATACCCTAAAATAAAAATCAAAGGGTAAGAAAGATAAAATGGTAAAAAAAGTGAAAGAAATGAACCCCAAACAAAAAATAGACCAAGGAAAGTGTGCAAATCAAAATTCCACTACTATTTCATTTTTGTAATAAAGCAATTGTGTGTAGCTTAACAAACCTTTGCCACAATTCATGAATAAGTCAAACTGTTTAAACTTGGCTTACTCATATTTCAATTTCATGTTGTAGATTAGAGAATAAATATCTGTCCAAACAGTTTAATCTTGGCAGATAAGTAGATAGGTAGAGTTAATAAGAGGTGCTCAACAGTTTAATCTGAGCCCTTGGATGTAATAAGGGTAGAATTAGATAGATTTGCCTTGTAAAAAGAAAAGATTGAAAAGGGTTTGCAAGTCTAAATGCACCCTAATAAAGAAGAGAAAATGGTAGTGTCAAGTAGATAGGGTAGGTAGATGGTGTTTCAAAGTTTTATGTGATGAATGATGGTGCTGATTATGTTTAATCTTTTACCTTCATCACAAGTACTCAAGCAGAAAATGCACCGAAGAATTCACAGAAAGCAAAGTCAAAATCATTAACTTCCCACATCACTTTTTCCCTAAGTTTTTACTAATTTTCCCAAAGTAATAAGGCATTTGGAGATCAAAGGGGCTCAAGGCATTTCCTTGACTTTTGGAGGGACCGGACCCTTGGCCTTGTGATCAAAAAGACCTAAGTACTTGAAGTTATCCATTATCATTCACTTTCAATCTTTTCGTAAGTAAAATCCCATTTTGCTTAGGAAACTCATGCAAACTTCCATAAAAATCCCCCAAAATAACTTACTATTCTAAGTTTAAGTGTTGAAGATGATATATTGTAATTTACTTCATAAATTATCACTTTCTTAGATGTGCAAAGTTTTTTGAGTTTCCTTGTCCCTTTGTCATATTTACATTTACCTCTATTTACTAAATCCCTGGTAAAAATGCCCTATCCTAAGTATATAATTCCTTTTAAATTAATATCCCAAAAAAAACCCTCTATTATGTTTTAACCAAACTATTTATTTCCCAAATATTCATTAAAAACCCACTATACAAGCCCTTTGGTTAAATATATCATTATATTATAATCCCACCCTTATGGTAATTAAATAATATTTGTTTGTTCCCATATAAATAAAATATATATATACAAAAACTTTAAACATGCCATATGTATGTTTAAATACAAAAATATGAATAAAACTTCCGAAAATTTTCGTGTCACCGTGGTTTGTCCACCTGGCAATCCCCGCCCCGTCTGCAAGTAAAACTCAGTGTTCTTTGTTTTCACTGAAATAATGATTAAAAATCATCACTGGGTCCTTCCCAGAGGTTTTAAAACTGTGTAATTGCTCCCTGAACCAACAAATTGTGCCAATTTCCTTCATTTTTTAGAAATCCCACCCGGCCTGTGAGTAAAACCAAAAACCTCCATATTGAATCCACAAGAACCAAAATGGAGGTGTCGGCAGCTCTGAATATTACTCCACTGAATGCTCCTCACCGTGAATTGGAATATTTACCTTTGATAGATGAATATTTCCAAATTAAAGACCTGCATTTTGATGAAAGTCCCCTCTTGAGCTATTGTCGCTGCAGAGACAAATACACGAAGGGGCACGATCTTATAGGGTTGTGGGAATCCAATCTCCCAAGGTATCTCATTCCTTCAGTCATTTATTTCCCAGAAATCATCCATTACTACCATTCTAACTATGATCTGACTCAAAGAGCTGTAATATCCCCTGACCAGAATGTTATTTTCCCCATTACTCCCCAAGCTATCAATATGATGCTCCATTTTCAACCTGGTCAAAACCTCACTCCCTTGTCCATTGGGGAATTGCTTGAAAAATCTACTCGGTTGTGCCCTGAAGAGGTAATCAGAAGATCACATCCTTGGATAAAAGGTATTAATACTAGTCATAAGATTTGTTTACTCCAAGATTGTTATAAAATCTATTCAAATAGAGGTTAGAAAGCATAATGGTTAAAGAGTATCAGCGGTTAAAGAGTATTAGTGGTTAAAGAGTATAAGTGGTTAAAGTGTATCAGGTAAAAGTCAGTGAAAGTTAAAACGAAGTTACAGAGCACTCAAAGGTAAACAGTAAAAGTGAATACAGAAGGCAGTAAAATGGTAAAAAGAGATGATAATACTTTCACCAATATTGAGGGTTGTCTCAAGTGAAAGTAAAACAGCCAAAAGAGCAAGAAAGCAAAAAGATGAAAAAACATAACAAGAAGGAACATTTTTGCAGAAATTGCATATTTTAGTCATAGTTTTGAAGAAAATATTGTGATCAACCCAAGATGAATTTTACAAAAATGAAGGAGGTTTATGTTCTTAAGAGGGCCATCTAGAAAAAACTCTCTCACTTTTCTAACAGCCATTATGGTTTTGGAAGTACTAAACAATGTTGGAAAGCACTTTTTGCAGAAAATTTCCGTTTAAGTCATAATTTTGCAGAGCGTATTTTGCCCAATAAAAAATACTTCAGACAAAACTAAAGGAGGTTTTTGTTTCTAAGATAACCATCTACAAAAACCTATCTCAGTGTTTTCACAGTGATTTTATAATGATAGATACATGCGCATATTTACAGGCCATTTTTCAGACTCTCTAAAACTCTGTTTTACACATATTCTTTACAGAGACTAGTATGCATAGCTGGAGAGGAATTTTGGGAAAATTAAAGAGGTTTATCTCACCAACATATTGATATACAATAACCTATTCAAATTTTTACATATCTATTACGGAGTGAGAAATAAAAAAATACCATTGGACCCCAAGTTTGCAGAATTGTTGGAGCAGAATTCACAAAAAAAGGAAGCAGTTAGTGACTTGGATGTCTCATCATCAGCTAAGAGTTGGATCAAATTCGAATCCTCCTCTTTGTCATCACCAATCCATACAAAATAGTTCCAAATAGATGCATTAGTTTGAGTGTCCTTTAATTAAGTTCTATTTATGTAAAATAGTTGGAGAGATTTGTGAACCAATTTTGATATTTTTTTCAAGATATTTTAGTTTAGAATTTGTATAAATACTCCACTCTTGGAAGCATTTGGGGTGGATTTTATTACTCTGCTGTAAACATTGAGATTTTCGGAATAAAAGCTTTTGGAGAAATTTACTTGTGGCTTACTGGATGACGATTTAAAGCACTTGAATTGTTACAGGATTCATGTGTAACTTGGACTACAGTTCAATAAGTGTTTCTACCCCTTGTCTGAAATTTTATATTAGTTTATAATACCATCTTATCCATTTCTGAATAATTTACATAAAGGATTGAAACAGAATTTGCTTAATTGTACTCTGTTTTCAAATGTGGTTATTCTTAATGTTTTCTTCTAAATTAATTATAAGCATGAATTCTTAAATGCTCCTGCTTTGCTAATTTAAACATTGTTGATTGCTATAATAAAGAATCCTTCATTGCTCTTTGTTTGTAGTCATTTCACTTCTTTCTTTTGAACATGGTGAAAGATTCTTAGCTGTCTTTCATCCCTTCAAGATCATCCCATCCACTTTAAATTTTAAGGATTGTTCTCTGTCTAGCTATCTTGCCCTGTAATACCATCTTGTGTTTAGAATAGAAATCTAGTAAAGCCATCCTTTGACTCCATAGCCCAATGGACTGAAAGCTCTCAACCTTGCCCTTAGTTTGTGGATTCCACCATTTTCCCAAAACAAACTTTGAATCTATGACTGGCCTAAAACCTTCTACGAACAAAGATGAATTATAAAGAGAGAGCCCTCTCTGGATGTAGATTGGCTAGATTCTGCATCTAAAAGGTTGGTTTGTGGTTACCTCGGGTATACTTTCCTCTTACACAACTTCTAGGAAAACCTGAGTGATAACACTAAGCTTTACTTGTGGTGAAGAAGGGCCTTCTTGCTAGAGGATGATGTTGGGTCAGAACATATGCTTGTAATCCTCTTGCTACTTTTCATCTTAATAAAGCTATTCAAGTTTTCCTCCATATTCTTGTATGTTTCATTATATATGCATTTATATGGTTAACACACATCTGGTCTTGTGTTATTTATGAATATAAATCTTTGTTCTTCGATAGTAGTATGTTGTTGTGATTCCACAGGTGCTCTTTGAAGCTGGGTAGACAAAGAAGAAGTGGCAAGGATCTATCAGGAAGGAGAGGAAATCAAGCGCAAGACTAATGTTGGTCTCCTTTGTTCCACTCCTGTCTATTTTCATAAAGGAAAGCGAAAGTAGGCTTTACTTGTTTGTTTCTAAGATAGCCACCAATCTCAGTGGGAATAACAACATCTGAGTGGACACTATTCCCGGTAACAATAAGGTTTGAAACCACCACCCCACCACTCAAGAGATCAGGTAGGAAAGCTCAAAGCCTACAAGATATAAGGAAAATGATTTTATAACTAGTATGATGAATTTGGTTGAACCGTCTAGTTATAAAGAAGTAAATGAAAGTAGTGAATGGAAAACACCCATGCAATAGGAATATGATTCAATAATCAGAAATAACACTCGGGAATTGGTTGAAATACCTAGAGGAAAATAAACCGTAGGTTGTAAATGTTTATATAAAATGAAAATTAATGCAGATGGAACTATAGAAAAATTGAAAGCTAGATTGGTTGCAAAGGGGTACACACAAAAGGAAGGGGTAGACTATGAAGAAACCTTTGCCCCTTTAGCTAAATTGAACACCATCAGAAACCTTTGCTTTAGCTACTAAGAAACATTGGATGATGCACCAACTAGATGTAAATTCTACATTTTTTAATGGCGAACTAAAAGAAGAGGTTTATCTAGAGCAACAGGAAGGGTTTGTCCAAAAAGGAAAATAACATTTAGTCTATAGATTGAAGAAAGCACTTTATTGACTAAAACAAGCTCCTAGGTCATGGTATGAGAATATTGATTCATTTTTTCTACAAGCTGACTATAATAGAAGTAAGAATAAGCCTAACCTTTACACCATGAAATATGAAGAAGAGTGCGTAGTGTTGATTTCATTATATGTAGATGATTTGATAATTAGAGATGATTCTACATATCTAATTGATGAAATCAAGCTACAGATGTCACAAATGTTCGAGATGAAGAACCTTGGTGAACTCAGATCTTGTTAGGTCTCGATATCTAGAGGGATTCGGGTCAAACAGTTCTATCTCAATCAAAGTATGTCAAAGGCCTCTTAGAAACGTTTATAATGGATCAATGTAAGCCGAAACCGGTACCATTGCAACGGAGCATCAAATTACAGTGTGAGGATGGCTCAAACGCAGCGGATGCAACACTTTATAGACAGCTAGTTCGACATCTATTCTACCTAACCACCACTAGACCTACTTTGACTTATGCATTCCGTGTGCTAAGCCAATTTATGTCTAAGCCACTTGAAAGCCACTGGAATGCAACAAAGAATGTTTTGAGGTATCTGCAAGGTACTGTATATTATGGAATTATTTACACTAACTCTTCTAATTTTAGATTGGTAGGATTTATAGATTCAAATTGGGCTTGAAATGTAGATGATCGTAGATCTATAATAGGCTATGCATTCAGCCTTGGATCTGGGGTGATCACATGGAGCAGCAAGAAGAAGAACACAGTCTCCTTGTCCTCATCGGAAGCACAATATCAAGCTATGTGTGCAACAATGTATGAGGCAGTTTGGTTGTGGAGATTTCTCCAAGGTGTTGGGAAAGAATAGACAGTCGCAACAACAATCAAATGCAATAGCCAGAGATTAATCAAGTTGTTGATAATTTGGTGTTCCAAAAAAACACTAAACATATTGACACTCAATTCCACTTTTTCAGGGAGAAAGTGCAACACAAAGAAATTCATTTGGAATATTGTAATACATGTGATAATGTTGAAGACATTTTCACTAAGCCTCTTGGAAAAGTTAAGTTTCAAATGTTTAGTGAGATGTTAGGCATATATTTGAACTCATTCTCTATTAAGGGGGAGTGTTGAAGATAATGGAGAATATCCTAGAATAGGTATAGTTGATTCATGTAACCTCGGGATAGGAATTAGTTTCTATTTCTTGGGATGTTGTTATAACTTCTCTAAAACAATGTTTTCTATCTAATGTGTCATATGGATGAACAATGTAGAGTGTTCTATAGATCCATACTCTTCTAATTCAAACTCTCTTTCGTAGAGCTAACTAGTAGGTTTTATTTTTATTAATACAAACATTGCCATTTTTATCAAAGTGTCGTTATTAGATATCTCATTACCCTCTTTCTCAATTCCGAACCGTTGGAAGCATTAGGTGTAATCTTTGCCATCGATTCTCCTGTAACTAAGTTTCTCACGTTCATCATCCTAGGATCAACATCAACATCATTGTCATACTAGCTAGTAGAAACGTCATCGACCATCCATTCATCATCAGCATTGTCATTTGGAATAAAAACAGAAATGTCAATATATTGTCCATCTGTAACGAAAATACCACCTAGAATTAGATCAATGAAGCTAAAGCATCTAGACTTAAAATCGTGGTCTAGACACAACTAGTACTCATCAAATGTGACCTTAATAGACCCCTGTGGATCACAAACATGAACCCTATCATGGGTGTTTACCAAGAACATATCAAGTTTTCCCAAATAGTAAGGCGTCAGTGCTACATCATGTTGTGTGGATTTTATATGTTTGGCCATTTCAATTGGTATGGTAAACATCATGGTGTACTGATTCAATTTGAAAACTTTGTATTCATTTTTGGGAAGATTACAAATAATACCCCTATAATTTGCAATATCCAAATTCCACGAAATTATTTCGGTGTCTTATGAAAAACGCTCGATAGATTTTCATTCTTTAATTGATTTAATGGAATGCATTGAAACTTTAGGTATGGATTTTCATCTTCATCTCCCAGAACTATGATGAAAGAATTACTGTTGTTGTTAAAAAATATGTATTCAATGTCAATTACATAACTCAATCTTATGGATGTCCCGTCATTACCCCCGAGAGGTGAGATTTCATATAGGTCGAATGTGTTGAAGATAATGGATAATATCCTAGAATAGTGTGAGTTGGTTCAGGTGACCTCAGGATATGAATTAGTTTCTATTTCTTAGGTTATTACTATATAATGTGTTATGTACATGAAAAATGTAGAGCGTTCTGTAGAGCGAGACTCTCCTGGTTCATACTCTCTTTTGTAGAGCTGACTAGTGGGTTTTATTTCTTTTAATACAACATTTCCATTTTTATCATGCCCTGGTGTGCTTGGCCGGTTCAGGGCTGAGGAAACATGATAATATATTTGTATTGTTTTAATCTTTTATTTTTCCATCGCATATCTACCTATGATAATTGGTCACTTTTCCATAAAATATCTGAACGTTTACTGATATATATTTAGTTCATGTGATTTTAGCAGCAATTAGAATTGTTAATATGCAATGAGAAATGGAAAATTGGATCACATCGGAGATCGTTCCCTATCACAGTCAGGAGGGCTTGTGGAACAACCTAGATCTGAAGATGTTGTGTGGAGTGGAGTGGAGAGAGGCGAATTTGAACATTAAGAGTCGAGTGATCTGGGAATCGATTTTGGAAGAAATAACTTCTACTCAGTAAAGGTTGAAGCTCTACAACAGGGTTCTGCCTAATGGCTTGGTGCTGTACACAAGAACTATTGTCACAGAAGATGGAAAAGAGAAGAAGTTGTGGATGGTAATGGAATTTTTATTTTTTTTTCACTCTAAATGGTAACACTTGTGAAGTGCTTCACAAGTTTACTGTCAACCTCCCTAAAAAGCAGGGAAGTGGAGGGAAATCAACCCTACAGGTTGCACGTCTTCAGATGGAGAAGTCTCACAACTATGTTAAAAAAAGAGCAAAGCTGGCAACTCAGTTTTATATTAATCCAGTAATGATTCAACCTAATGTTTATGGTTTGATTTTGGATGGATCTGTAGACTTTAAGACAGAGTTGAGTGAATTTGACATGTTTGACCCAAGGCTTCAGGCTAAGATATTGAATGTTGTAGATATGTCATATGGAGGAGAGAATGGATTTAATCAAGAACTATCTCATCTTAGATACGAGTACACTTGTCACCATTGTACTTACTGAGTGTTTGATGCCACAACTGATTACATATCAAGCTTAGCTATGAGTACACCTGCCACCCTTGTTCCTTCCCAGTCGTTGATTCCACAACTTGATGTCACTAGAGAACACATAACAAAGGGTAAAGGGAAGAGAACATGTAACAAAGGGTATGCATGCCATCCACTACCTCCAACAAAACAAACGCAACAAATATTATGTCATGTGCTATGACCAATGCATTTACAGGATCCTCATTCGTGGGATACTTGAAAGGTCATAAATGGTAATAGTGATTACTATTTGGTATCTTACATGTCAACTCTCAAATTTTCAGGCAGCTGAAATAATTCATGGATAACTAGCAAAGCCTATACATTTAGGGATTGTTCAACTTACAGGAGGCACTGATCAGTCAATAGTCTACTTATACTTCTAATGCAGATAATGCCTCTGTCTCCAGTAGGGTTTTCGCAACCTTTTATCATCCACAAAATCCTCTCCTAAGAATACAAAGTATCTGGAATGCCGAAGGTCCCTTGGGCTTGGGCAACATCTAGTGAAGGGTTGTTCATCTCGTTGTTAAAAGAAGTCGAACGGGCATTTGTTCAAAATAGGATTCTATGAGAAACAGATGGTGTGAGAAATAATAAGATCAAAACATTTTTTATTAGAGCTCCCTGTCGGGTTTCCTGCTTTATTTTCCATTTTTTATCTATAAATAAATAAGTGCCAAACATAACATAGAATTTTCAAAGTTGAAAAATAAGCATGTATTTGATATTGTCGTAATCATAAAATTGAGTTTTTTAATAGAGAATTACAATTTTTTTCAAAGTTGAAAATTATGTGTGTATTTGATATTTTTTTTTGGTGATGGGAAAATATTAAAAAGTGAAAATATATATCATTTTGATTTAGTTTAGTCATTAACTTTATTATAATGGTAACAATCTTATATTCAAGTTATGTAATTGAATAAATGCAAGTATCTAAGAAATTTAGTGGGCAAAGTAAGTATTTGAAAATGTAAAGTGGATGAGAGTATTAACTAAATTTTGAATATTAGTTTAAATAAAGACATTTGTTTTTTTTAATGAGCTTAGATTAATCTTAAAGAAGAAAGTATCAAAGTTCTAGGGATCTAATCTGTCTTCATTCTAAAAGAGGTTTGCATTTCAAGGGATTTGATCACAATGAATGCTTGGTAGATCCCAAGTTAAAACCAATCTAAAATAGTTTAATTTCCCCTTTAAATAGGCGCTTTTTTTTTTTGCGCGAAGAGGCGCTATAAACCCCACTATAGGGTAGATGTCGAGTATAAATGTTTAACATTTAACATTAAACAAAGTTAATCTAATTTCAATGATATCCCTATTTAAAAATTGATATAATTATTATGTATAAACAAAATATAAATTCAACATTGGATTTACCAAAGTGGAATTTATATGTGGGTTCAATTAAAAATAAAATTAATGAGATGGAGAGTATGGTGGAGATGTTGGAGTGTAAACATTTGAATTTGATTTAGTAAATAACAAAAAGTCAAAATTAATAAACATAATAAGATTCAATATTTTATATTTTGATTATGTTTTGGAGTGCAACTTAGCCCCTCCAACTCAACCTAGAAATTATTCCGTGAGAAAAATTGTACAAATAATTAGAAGTTCCATTGGTAGGCTATGATATGAAGTGGATAAGTAGATGGCTTGCTCAAGAATTTACACTTTTACTTCTACACAAGTGTGAAAGAAAAAATATATAATGGTGGGAAATAAATCTGGCAAGTAATTAATGATAGATATGTTATTTACTTGAGTATAGGTTATTTTCAAACATTTTATTTTTGGATGGTTTTCTACTAAAAAATCTATACATAAATATCTAAAAATCATGCATGAATGTTCTAACCATATCCATATATTATGGCATAAAATATGTAAGGTAGTTACCCACATGACACTATATTGTGCAAAGGATTTAATAAGAAATATTTGAAATTTATTTATTGAATAATGTTGAATAATAAATTTTATTTTTCAAAGTTAAACATTATATTTTGAATTGGTGAATGATAAATTAATAGTGATCAATAAATAAATAGACAATTAGATAAACATATTTAAATTGAATTAATAAGCACATAAAAAGTTAATACTTACAATATAACATGTTTCTTAACCATAGATATCTATCTCCACCTTACCATGGATATTATTAAGTATTAAATATGTCTTGGTACAATACCATGGACCAATACAATGGATTATTAATACCACATCCCAAAGAACATAACTCGTTTCATAATAAATAATTAAGACATGAAATATTTTAGGAATTTTTGTAGCATTGATTACATAAAGGGAAAATTATCCATCATATAGATGGAGGGGGAAGAGAGAGCAGGGAGAGGGGCAAGGGGGGGGAGAAGGAGAGAGGGAAGGTTATTGTAAAATAGCTACTGAATGGAGAGAGAGTGATGGGGATGAGAGAGAGAACGAGGGAGGTGTGAGAGAGAGGTAGAGAGTGTAACACCCTCCTTCGACATTTGTCTGAGTTACCAAAATACTAAGATAAACATGTGATGAAGAGTTACTATGATATGATTAAACTCCCCATGCATAGTTAAGCAAGTGGAACCAACAAGAAAATACCAACCTGACCTTCCTTAGAATGTACAGAACCTTCAAGAACCAACCAACCCCTCCATGTGTCAAAACCCTGAGAAAAATTGCTTTCTCATTATTCTTCTAACAACCAAGGTTAAAAATCTACGTAAAAATATATAAGACCACGGTAAGGGGACACATAGTCCAAGCTTAATCCTAGTGGTTGTTCATTTCGGTTATTATGTCTAAGGAAATAGCTAAGGCTTTTGAAACACAAAGTGACATTAATTGACATTTATTTACGAAAATAATGGAAAATAGGAGAAAAGGAAGGTATAAGGTCACATGTTGCATGTGGGGGGGGGAATTAATGAAAATAATCGAAATTGAAGAAAATAGAAGCCTCATTGATAAAAATGCTTATGGGGATCAATTGGCAAGCTTGGTTAGTGTAACCTTTTTGTCAATTTAGATTTGGAGCTCTATCATTATTCTCTCTCTCTTTCTTTCTCACTCTTGGACACTTAGAGTTTTCTTGGAGCACTTTTGGATTGGATTAAGAAAGGAAAAGAAGGTAAGAGGAAGGAAGGATGAAGCAAGGAAGAGCGGGATCAAGTAACTACAATGGGATTCCTTGTAGGTATCGATTTGTATGGGTGATTTACTTTCCAGATTTGGTATGCATAATATTTCACGTGGTTCTTTGTTGTCATGGCATGGGTTTTTCTAGGTGTGACAATGTTTTTAGCCTAACCTTGCTAATTTTGAATAAACATTGTATGATGGGGTTCTCATTTTTTTCTTGAGCTAGATTGTACGATGGATTTAAGGATGAGTGAGGTGGATCCATGAAAGAAATAACACATTCCCTAGTGACCCATAAACTAGTTTATGGGTTACGGTCAAGCCATATTTTGTGTTGCCTCAGTAGGCCTAAGAATCCTTGTCAGTGAGTGGAGGGATATACGGAAAAGCCTAGAGGTGGTTGCCTTTGATTTGATCTCATAATCCTTGATAGTGAATGGAGGGATATATGGAAAATCCTATATGGTGGTGTCTTGGTTTGAAGCCTAGTAATCCCATAATCAAACTCTGGATTGTGGTAAAGCCTGAGAGACTAGGAGAAATGAAAATTCCTTATGGTGTAGGTGGAGAAATCTAGTGACATCCATGATTTTTCTGGCCTAGTGATCTAGTGGAGATCATGGTTAAGACTGTTATTACATATTATTGTGTTGTCTTAGTGACTTTGCGTGGATTACCATAAAGGATGGTTTTCATTAATGAGGGTGATGATGTCTAGCCTCGGGATGCCCTAGTTGGTTCTTTTAGTTTGAGTCCCACATTCATGCTTCGAATATTGCACACGAGTGAATGGATGAAGAGATATTTGGCCCAATCATTCTATAGTTGGGTGGAACATGGTAGTCTACTCCTGGGTTGGATTTTGCATTAGTTAATAAGAGGTTATTTCCTTAACATGTTATGTGTAAATGTATACATATATATGTGGATTTTATGGGTAATGTATTATAAATATTTATGTTGTTATTATTCCTTTTATAAGTATGTATTATGACAGTTATGATGTATGGATTCCCTCATGTCTGGATCTATAAATTAATGGAAAATATATATATGGCCTAATAGATGATAATGAAACTAATGGTATAGTAGAACAATGCCTCTTAGCAATTCTCGGATAAGTGTAAGACCCCTAGGGTCAAATCTATTGTTTACACTTGTAGATTACATATTTGTGATATGTTTGACTAATCTAGGTGGTTACTGGTGGACACATACCTATTCCACTTGGACCCCCACCATTGTTTATTTTAGTTTTCCAGTTTCCTTAATTGTACCACAATTTACTATTTTTGGCATTTTTTTGGATCATGAAGTTTTGTAGCCATTTTGAGGCCTTAAATGATGTTTTTCTGGGAAACCACTATTGGTGATTCAAATATTTCAACTCAATATTGAATATTAGCAAATTTATTCCTCAGATAGATATTTCTAATGAGCTATCGTGTGCGTCAAATATAGATTGCATGCCAAAATTACAACCGTGTGAAGTTTACATACCAACATACCCCAACGGGGCCCATAGTTTGGTGTTTCATCTCCTAGGGTTAGAATTTTTTTATGTTTAGGGCCATCCATTATTTCTTAATAATAAATAGGCCTTGGAGCCTCACTATAACACAATTCAAAGGAATTTCGCTGCCACACCTCTTCTCAAAGATAAGGTAGCATCACCCAAGATAGTGTATTTTCATTATATATGTAAGTATATTTTAAGTCTTTGATATTAATGAAATGAAATTTTGTTTCCACTCCATCTCTATGTGTGTGGTTATATCTATAATTTTTTTTTTCCTATTTAAATTTGGATCAGTGGTATTGTTAGGACCTTATATTATCTCTCTTTGACCTTATATTTTGTCATAATATTACCCTTTTCAACCCATATTTGAAAGTCCTTGCTAGTGTTTTGACTCAATCATTCTAAAGGTATACAATGACTCTTCTCATTGCTATATGTATAATTATTTAACACATAATCATGCTATCTTTATCATTGATCTTTGAGGTTGACTAAGTTTTTGAACAATTAAAGAATGATGTGTAGACCGCATTGTTGAAACTACATAAAGCTGGCAGGACTATCTTTTGCAGTTGCTGAAACAACAGGAACAACACATAAATCTCGAAGCCGAAACAACAAGAACAACATGAAAATCTCAAGGAGATAGTTGAGATTTGCGTGCCAAATTTGACAACAAGAAAGGAACCTGATCGATCATTGAGGAAGCTATTACATTGGTTGTAACATTCATAATCTAAATTACTGTAACAACATTCTGTTGACGGGAAACTGATTTCCCTATTTTTGTATAAAGGGTTGAACTAGAATATATAATGAAAATCTTTTGTAATAGATGTCTCCTCTATAAAGAGGAGACATCTACATTAGAAGGGGGGATAAAGAAGCTGTCAAACAAGGATTGTAGTTGAAGGAACGAGACTGAATATTTTCTGTAATATCGTATATTAATGAATGAATAGAGTTTTGTTTTGAGTACCTCATCTTAGCTTTTATGTCCTAGGGAATCTTGTGAGAAGGACAGGGCCCACCTTCATCACAAGATATACCCATTCTCTTTCTGTTGTGTGTTAAGTGTGATATATGTTCATACATTGTTAACAAGTACTATTTATGGATGTTATTTTACTTTTGCTGGAACTCTGTTTCTCTTTTAATCGATTGATGCTATTTCATGAGTGCCTCACCGGTGATTAGGTTTACAGAGTGAATTGTTGAACTCGATAACAGAGGCAGGTTCTGAAGGTTCCTACTCTAGGGATAGGGTCCTGATCCTTTGTTACAGAACACCCAGTGTTTTCTTGTGAATATTTATTCTTTGTGATTAAATATACATCTCTTATTAGATATCTGCAATAGAGTGTAGTTACTGTAACACCATGTAAAGATTTAACAGGGTGTGATTTATGTATACTACAGCTTTTAGTAATATTAAAATTGAGTACATATAGTACGTAGCTTCCTTTGAAATAATTGGACTTTCTCGGGTTGACAATTTATGTGGCACTCGATTGTTTAGTTAGTAAGCAATTAAAGTGACCAACATTTTGGCGCTGTTTCCGGGGAAGGTGACCGAAGATTTTAAGAGAATTAATGATTTTCTTTAGATGTACAGGATGCATGAAAGGACACAGGAAAACTAACCCTATAGGCGGGAGGGGCCAAGGAAGAGGAGGAAGGAAAACTTTCATTGATGACATTATTTCAAAAGCTGAAACATCTCAGAAGATAAGCTCTCGAAGGCCACAGACTTGGCACCCTCTCGAGACAGATTACGAAATGGAGGGAGCATTGGGACTAGAAAGGGCTGAAGAGACAATAAAACAAATCAAGGAGTCACTGGAAGATATTGAAGAACCAATAGAAGATATTGAAGTTAAGGAACCAGTTCAGCACATTGAGAGCCCAACAGAAAGCACTGAAGATCGAGCAAGTGAAACAGGGGAACAACCAATGGATGAAAATAATGAAGGACCCGTTGGTGGGGGGCGAAGAGAAGGAGGAGGAGAAAATTCCCTTTCCACCTTGGAATTCCATATTGGAGATCTTCCTAAAGGGGAAACTCCTATGAAGAACTTCCCGCTCTCAACCCTACCCAATTTCCATGGTTTATCATCTGAAGACCCTGATGAATTTCTGTTTGAGTTTGATATATTATGTAGGAGTTATGATTATGTTACTAATTCTCAGAAGTTAAAATTTATTTCCAACAACATTAAAAGGAAATGCACTAAGGTGGTTCATGAGCCTGGGAAGACATGTGGTCACAACATGGGATCAAATGAAAGAAAAATTCTTGGCCAAATACCAGGACTATTTCCGAACAATATAAAGGAAGGAGGAATTATTTAAGACAGTTCAAAAGGAGGACAAAAACCTGGAGGATTTCGTGGAAAGATTACAATATAATTTGCAGTGATCTGATCATCCGAATATGAGTAAGGATATTCTTAAGTCAATACTGTTAAAAGGGGTACGAGATGACTTCTTAGACATGTTGAATATGCTTGGAAAAGGGGATATATCGAAGGAATCATATGACGAGATTGTCAACCTCTGTAAGAGATGTTCAAGAGAAGTAGCAAACAGAGTAAAATGCAAAGGCAGTACATACTCAAGAGTCCGAAAATCAGCTAGTGGAGGAGCAACATGGGATGAAATAGGTAACTTACTTGAAGAATTTAAAACTAAAATGTTAAGCTTTTTTTCTTCGCAAATTGATACCTTGCAGGTTAAAAAGAAGCTGGTGGAGGTAGAAGCTATTTTGGTTATTTTCTGATCAAAATGCAGAGAAAAACACCCACTAAAGGAATGCCCACTAGACAAGGCACGAATTTGCACTATTGTGAGAAGGACCATGAGACTCAACAATGCCCTTCGTTACCAGTAATAGAAGCAGCACTGCAACCAACTGAAGAAGAAGCTGAAGCAGTTTACTTGCTAACACAGAGGAGGCAATGGCAACCATGAGGACAAGGTACGAATTCTAATATGCCATTTAATCGTTGGAATAATCATCCTCCTTTTCAAGCAAATTACCCGCCCTTGAATCAAATGCAATAACCACCCTTCAACCAAATGAACTTCCCACCCATGCAACAACCAAAACCTCCCTTTTTCGATCCTACAATATGGATTCCCTAGGCTCTACAACAATCTTATTTTAATCAATGGAACCCAAACTGGACAACTCAGCAAATCCCATTTCCAAACCAATTTCCCTAGTATCAGCGATCTCTTTCCCTGCCATCAAATGCTCCACCAAATAACCAGACAATGAGACCCTAGCTGTCTGTGCAACCGAACCCCAACCTTAATAATAATAAAGCTCTGCAGGTCATTGATATTCAAAACCAGCCTGTTTTCCCTATGCAATGTAATGATATTCATTTGCACTCTAGAGAATAGTGGAACCCATTATTGATGACATTACTTCTTATGACTCTGATAAAGAGGAGACAGGAAAAGGAAATTCATCTAATAACAATGCTAGAACAGTTGAGTTATCCTCTAGTAAAACTGTTGAAACAACAAAGACACCATTCCCTGAACATCTGGCTCTTACCAAGACACTTGAGCCACCTGATTTTAACCTCTTAGGAGAATTGCAGAATTTGTATGTTAAAATTCCACTCTTAAAAACACTTAGAGATGTACCAATTTATGCTAGAACTATTAGAGATATTTGCATTAAGAAACCTAGAAGAAAAGCTAAAGATCCCCTCACAATTCATGTGATGGGTGATCTAGCTGCTTTAATGTAAGGAAAAACCCCTCCTATGAAATATGGTGACCCTAGTCATCCTACAGTTACAGTACAGGTTGGAAAAACTTTAGTTTCTAGAGTTTTAGTAGATCTAGGTGCTGCTATAAATATTATGACACTTGAAACTGCACAATTATTACATTTAAAGAATGTAATTAGGGAAAAACCAACCATTCTAGAACTAGATGACCATTCCACAATCAAACCAGAAGGAGTTATTGAAGACCTGATAATTTCAGTCGAATCTTGGAATTACCCAGCTGATTTTGTTGTATTACATACTAAAACAAAGTTGGGGGGACATCCATTGATCTTAGGGGGACCTTGGATGGCTACAACAGATGCCTTCATCAGTTGTAGATTAGATTCAATGACAATTTCTAACAGATGTGAAACCAAGTAGCTTACTCTTTACCCTCATGCTACCCCCATGATTAAAAATGATAACTATGTATGGTTAGACTATGAGGATGATGAGACCTAACCCATCTTGACTGTTGAACAAGCCTTAACTTTTAAAGATACAACCGAGGATGAACTAATTAGTAATTTTATTTCTGAACCTTCTTCGGTTAACTTTGAAACACATGATCAATTGACTACAATCTTGGAACCTGAATCCCATCAAAACCTGAGTCCCAACAAATTCATCTCAGACATCAGCTGATATCTCCTCCAAGAGTATAATAATAGAAATCGATCCTGGAAAAACATTAAATATAAACCCTAACCTAACAGATGCTGAAACACAATAGTTAATGAAGTTACTTCGTGAGAATAAGGAAGCATTCACATGGGACTACATAGATATGAAGGGAATCTCTCTTGAATTATGTACTCATTGTATCTATATCAAAGAGGGGTCTCACCCAGTCTATCAACCCCGGTGATGAATGAATCCCAATTTAAGGGAAATTGTGAAAGAAGAACTTCAAAAATTGCTGAATGCAGGATTTATATATCCTATATCTGATAGTGAATGGGTTTCTCCATTAGTGATTGTACCTAAGAAAAATGGGAAATGGAGAGTGTGTGTGGATTATATAGCTCTAAATAAAGCCACTCATAAAGATCATTTCCCCTTACCATTTATTGACCAAGTGCTAGACAATTTGTCACGAAAGAGATTCTTTTCCTTTTTGGATGGATTTAGCGGATATAATTAGATCAAGATTGCACCCCAAGACCAGGACAAGACCACTTTTACTGGTCCATGGGGGACTTTTGGCTATAGAGTTCTTCCATTTGGGCTATGTAATGCTCCAACAACATTTCAAAGAGTAGTGATAGGAATTTTCTCTAATATGCTTAATGACTCCTTAGAAATATTTATGGATGACTTTACTCCTTATGGTGTGACTTTTGAAGATGCATTACAAAACCTTGAGAAAGTACTTAAACAATGTATAGAAGCACATATGGCCTTAAGTACTAAAAAATGCCATATGATGATCAATCAAGGAATTGTATTGGGACACTTCATCTCATTCCTAGGAATTCAAGCTGATCCAGATAAAGTGCAGGTAATTTAGACTCTTCTTATCCATAAAACACAAACTAATGTAAGAATTTTTTTAGGACATGCTAGATATTATAGAATATTTATCAAGGATTTTTCTAAAATAGCTTCTCCTTTGTTTGTGTTACTTATGAAAAATGCTAAATTCAAGTGGACTGATGGTTGTCAAAAAACATTTAATGAACTTAAGAGGACCTGATTGGGCAGTCCCCTTTCATATATCCTCTGATGCTTCAGATACTGCAATTGAAGCTATATTGGGTCAAGAAGAAAAAAATCTTCCTTATCTATTTTATTATTAAAAATATGACCCTTGTTGAACTTAATTACACAGTTATCAAAAAAGAATTTTTAGCAGTCATTTATGCTATTAATAAGTTTCGACATTATATTACCGGTTACACTACTTTTTTTCATACTGATCACTCCACCATTAAGTATTTAATGAACAAATTAGTTACAAATGCTCGAGTTACCAGATGGTTATTATTACTACAAGAATTTGATATTACAATTGTAGATCGACCAGGTAAAGAAAATGTAGTTGCTAATTTCCTTTCTCAGATAAAAAATGATGAGAACACTCTAGTAGATGATTCCTTTCCTGATGAATATTATTTGTAGTATCTGCTCACTCACCTTGGTATGCAGACATTGCCAATTATTTAGTTGCAAGGAAGCTACCATCACACATGCCACACAGAGAGAAAAGAGAGATCATTGAGCAAAGTGCTAGGTACAGCTGGATATTTGGGTGTCTTTTTCACACAGGACTTGATCAGGAAATTTGGAGATGCATCAGAAAAGATGAAGTTTATGATATATTGAAGGCTTGTCATGATGGCCGTTGTGGAGGGCATTTTGCTGATAAAAGAACATCACATAAGGTTCTTAGAATGGGTTATTATTGGCCCTCACTTTTCAAGGATGCAAAGAAATATATTAGGGCCTATGATAGCTGTTAGAGAATGGGCTAGCCTAATCACAAGGATGAAATGCCACTAAACCCCCAAGTAATACTTGAACCTTTTGAAAGATGGGCTATAGATTTCATAGGTCCCATCAACCCTCCATCCAATCAAAGAGTTTATATAATGGTTTGCATAGATTATATGACTAAATGGGTGGAAGCTAAGGCACTCCTTAGAGTTAATGAAGAATCTCTTTTAACCTTTTTATTTGAAGAAATCTTTGTTAGGTTTGGATTGCCTAGAGAACTAGTCACAGATGGAGGACCTCCCTTCAACTCTCATGGTTTTAAAGATACACTTCAGAAATATCACATTAAGCATAAAATGACTACGCCTTATCACCCCCAGGCCAACCGGCCGGTGGAAAGTATGAATAAAGTCATAGAAGCCATTTTAACAAAAACGGTAAAGGAGAATAGAAGGGATTGGTTTGAAAGGTTTTCGGAAGCATTATGGGCTTATAGAACTACTTGGAGGAATACTACGAGTTTTTCACCTTATGAATTAATTTATGGTAAAAGTGTTGTTTTTCCTGTAGAATTTGAAATCAAAACCTTAAGGACTGCTTTAGCTGTTAACCTTGACTTAACTGATCCACAGACAGCTAGGTTGTAGTAGCTTTAGGAATTGGATGAAAAGAGGTTGGATGCCATCCATCAAACAAATATGATACAACAACAAAGAACTAGGTGGCATGATAAAACCATTAAGCATAAGCAGTTCCAAAAAGGTAATTGGGCTCTACTATATGACTCCCGTTTTGAAAATTTTTCAAGGTAAATTAAGAACAAGGTGGCTAGGACCTTATGAAGTAGATACTGTTTTCACAAATGGAATAGTCAGACTCCTAACAATTGATGATTCTAGAACACCATTGTTAGTGAATGGGTATCGGCTCTGTTTGTATCAACAACCTATTCCTAAAGAGGATTTCAAAGCCACTTGCATGGCAGATATACACTATGTCTTTTTTGGGGAATCTCTTATCCCTCATTGCATTTAGTTTTTCTATTTATATATTTATTTTTTAGGTTAGATTTCTTAACTAATAATCCCTGTCAAGGGCTGCCATGTTACAATTAACTATTTTGCAGATCTTAACTTCGGAGGATGGCTGAGAAGAACAATTTCAATACAGAAGGATCAAGCTTCGACTTAGGAAACATTTCCATTTCACTTCAAATCATAATTCATTCCCTCTCACTTCCCTTCAGCAACATTTCCCACCATTTCCCGTTGCTAAATCACCATTTCCCATTGCTGAAACACCATTTTTCATTGCTGAAACACCATTTCCCGTTGCTGAAACACCATTTCCCAGTGCTAAAACACCTACCTTTTCCATTTTTCCTAAGAAGCAACAATTTTTCCCATTTTTCCTGAGAGTGAACCATTACATTCTCTCAAAAATGATTGATACATATCACTCTTCATTAAAGGAATCAGCCATCCATCCTGATAATTATGTTCCTTCACTATTACTTCTCGTGAATAAAGAAAACCTTGTGTATAAAAACCCTCATACTTTATAAACCCTTTTTTTATGACCATCATCAATCTATTAATGACGAGATTATATTTTTCATGCAACAACCAAAGGTAAAATGTAAAGGTATGCGTGTTTAGGTGTAAATATTAAATTGTAGTTAATGAGAAGATATTGATATGATTGTCGAAATCACCGTACCTTTAAGCATATCATTCTAGCCGCAGTTGGGGGGAATACCAAAATATTGCAATCATTACATGATACGCCGATTACTATCATTTCTTACTTCTCGCGGCAGTGTCTCGTCACCCCGTCTGTGTCTTATTGTGTCATAACTTCATTTGCAACATCCTACTCTGTTTGAACTGCGGCAACTCGGCTCCGCACTCTGCATTTTGCTGAACCAGTAACTATGGGAGGAAATGCTATTAGACATGAACCTGTCTGAACGGCATTATTGGAACTTTATGAGGAGGCATACCAAATCTTTCTACAAGTAGGATGGGTGGACTATTTCCGACGGCTTCCGGATTTTGATTCTCAGCAAGTTCTGGAATTCGTATGCAATTTGAGGGAAGGATACTCTACTATTCAAGGAGTGAAAATTCCAATAACAGAGGAGGATATAAAACAGGTTTTAGGGTTACCAACCAATGGTACTCGTTGGTTCAGCTGGAAACACCTCATTCTCAATGCACAACAAGATTTTCTCCTACTAGGGGAGCGTGTCGAACTTAAAGGTAGGGGTGTTGCACTTCATTCACTACCATCACCATGGCCGAAGGTTACAGAGTTCGTTAAGCACTAATTCACCTACGATGGACGTTATTAGGTAGTCTACCAGCATGACTTTGTGTTATTGAATCATTTAAGACATGGTTGTTTAATAAATATGCCATACTATTTTCTTGGTTGTCTAAAAAATATGGCACACTATTCCGTGAATGCAAGGAACCCACTCCTCTCCCTCACGCACCATCGTTTGGTTCAGCTCTTAATTCATAGATCCTTTCCTCTGCACAATCCCCCTCCCCTTAACAACCTTCCACAGCAGGCTGTTGAAATCCTTTAACCAGCAGAAGAAAACCCCCAGCAAGTTGCCGAAATTCAGCAACCAGCAGCTGAAACACCCCAATTGAGCACTGAAAACCCGCAACAGACCCCACCCTTTAATGAAGTTGAATCATCCACTCCCATCGTCCATATTCCCACTGATAATTCAGAAGGAAATACCCCCATTATTATGCTCAAAAGGAAAAGACAATAGAAAGCTGCAACCCCACTAAAGAGAAGAACGAGGGCCTCAATTAAGGAAGCCGCTATTTCTGATAATCCCCCTACCCCGAGGAAAAGTTCTCGTAAGAGAAAAACCACTGTGTTTCTTGCTTCCTTACCTCGGCGACAAAAAAGGATGTCTGTAGCAACTGAGTCGATTACCCCAAATTCCCCACCTATCATCCAAAAAACCCGTACTCCACCTAACTGTCAACCCTCACTTTCCTCACCATCGGGTGCCGAAATGCAAAGCGTTCACGATTTTGTGACATCATTTTTTTCAAAATATGGAGCTGCTCCACAAGAACCAGCTCCTGATTCATCTAAAGTAGACAACCAAGACGATGTACGACATGTGGCTGCTCCACAAGAACCAGCCACTGACTTAACGGGTGTTACACAAGAACCACCTGTTGGGAAACAAAAGGAAGACAACCTAGATGTGGTTGTTACACAAAAACCAGCCACTGACTTAACAGGTGATACACAAGAACCACCTGTTGAGGATGCAAATGATGAAGCTTCCACCGAACAATAATCCTCCCATCTACTGGAACCTGCATATGCTACGGAAGGCCCGGTTACTTTAACCTCCCTTCAGGTAGAAAACAAGTTTTTAAAATCTGAAATTGAGGCTTATAAGAAAGAGTTAACAAGGGTAAGGGAACCTTATGAAAAGGAACTCAATCTGTACATGTTAGCTCAGGTAGCATCTGCAGCTGAAAAGAGTGCATAAAAGGATCAAGACAATGAATACATGTGCAGTGAATGTGGTGATCTCTATTCTCGAGCTGGTTATAAGATAATCGAAGTTCCGTTGCCTGGATCCAGTCCATTATCTCCTCCCGTTATAGTTAAAAAGGAGTACCCTATTGTTACACAAGAACTAGCAGGGCCTTCAAAGATCTTGGAGGAAGAAATAAAACCACCCCAGCCTACCCTAGTTGTTACAGAGTAGAAACTAGTACCAAAGTCTTTAAGATAGCGTGTACCCAGACTGAACCTCGATGTGTCAGCAATGCTCACACCCAGACCTCCAGTTTTCAAGAACTGAGGGACACATGGAAGACAGGGTATGATCGCTCACAAGGAAAGGCATTTCAGAAACAGAAGTCATTATGAATCAACCATGCATATAGAAATTGGGAATTCCTTGAACAGTCTCGTGCACAATACAAGGAAAACAAGAAGCTACAAACCAAATTGTCCCTTATCTTTGACTTCGTTCAAAGGTTACTCGCCACTCGGAAACCATCTTTTAACTATTCTGTGTTTTTGAGAGAATGCTTAGCATTCCTCCAAGTGAAAGCAATCAAAGATGGACGACCACACCAGGTGTCCACACCTCAACAGTTTATTGAGACCTTTGCAGAAGCATCGAATAGTGAGCAGAACTTGTTGTGTGAACTCTATCTTCACAATGAGGCTATGCCTGAAGATAGGAAGCTTAATTTAGTTCCTCTTGTTGGCGATATTCAAATTAGAGCCTTCGCTTCTTTCTTAGCTAATCATCTTACTTGGAAAAATGCTTTTATGTCAACAACACACAATGAGGAGAACTGTCTTCTTTGGATCCGAGCTGAGCCACAAAATGTCGTTGTTTTTATCGCCGAACATCAACGGATTTTACGAGAGCCAGGTATGACTGACCATATCAGGAAACTACAGGCAACAGTCTTCGAGGACTGCCAGCACTATGTCAGAACTAAGGGAACTCTGACCATAAATGCAAATAATCTATTTTGGGAACTCTTTCCTAAGGAGAGAAGGGAGTACCACCCCTTTAACCCTCTCAATCTTCAGGCAGCATTCTCATGAATACCTAATTATGCTAAATGTATTCGACAGTGTGCTGAGAAATGGATTGGTTATCACTTTCACTTCCCTCTTCTATGGCTACCAGGACAGCAATACAAGGCTTAGTTCAAATTAACCAAAAAGGAGGAGCTTGCAGCATGGCAAAAAGTTCAAAGTGTCCAAGGGTTCAGAGACATGGTTGACAGTGTTAGGTTCCTATAACAATAGGTTTCATCTTTCATGATTGATAGTGGAAGGGATAAATATGTTCATCATTGCAGGCTGCAAAGGTTCTATGTTTGGTGTACATACTAGGAAAATTAAAAAATGAAAAGAGGGTATGCCTTAAAAGAATAATCAAAAGGCAAGAAAATCAAATGGTCAAAAGAATAGTGAAAATGAACCCCAAACTAAAGACCAAGAAAGTGGCCAGTAAAAATGTCACTACTATCTTTTGGCAGTGTCACACTCTACAAATACTGATGCTAATCATACTTGATGGATGGCCCAATAGTATAATTTGGACCATGCCATGTTTAAATTGCTTGTTGCAGAGTAGAGAATGTTTCCTGTCCAAACAGCTCAATCTTGGCAGATGACTAGCTAGGTAGAGAAATGAAGGAGCCCAACTACTTAATCTGGGTCCTTGGAAGAAATAAGGGTAGATTTAGATAGGAGGGCAGTCAAAAGAAAAAGAGAACAATCAGGGTCTGCTAATTCAAGTGAACCCACTTAAAGTGAAGAAAAAATGTTAGGATTACTAGGTTGGGTAAGTAGTGTAAGGTTGCAGAAGTGAAGGGCCATCACCCAGTTGGCTTATCAAGAGCAGGACTCATTTCATTCATGGTATTGGCACCATGGTAGAGGTTTGAGGACACAACAATGGAAGCATGTCTAATTTCCCCCTTTTTCCCAAACATCATTTACTAACATCCCCCAAGGACCTTGGGATCTGCTCAAGTGTCTTGTTCCACTTCATTCCATGACAAAATACCAGGTCAAACTATGAAGTTCAATCAAGAGAAAGAAGCCACATTTTTTGTGTAAAATCTTTACTCTCATTTCCCTCATCTTCCATTCCTAAGTTTTTCTCCTTAAAACTTAGCATTTGCCCCTATACGCTCACCTCACAATGTCATATTAACAACTAATGTATTATCTAGCTCCCTAAGCATTCCCCTTCCCTAAATTCTACAAAGATCTATGTAAAAATCCCAAAAGTTCTATGTAAATACCCTCCCCCCTAGCACTATAGCTATACAACCATCTCTTGGGGAATATTAATCCATCAATGGTTAATATTAACCCTCTACCACCCTAAACTATGGGTTTTTATTAAAAAAAACTTTGGTTAAAAAGAAAAAAACCATAAACCCCACCCTCGTTAACACTTCCTACACCTCTTCCGCGCTAGAGGTTTGAGTTTGTAATGTTTTTTAATTAAAACATTTATAAACTAACCCGCTACCCTAAGTTAAAACCCACCCCCGCGTGCAATATATTTAAATCAATTATTTTAATCGGCGGGTCCCCCTGTCTTAACACACCAACATCACATCTCCCCCGCCAACCGCCCGATGAACAGTAATAAAGATCCAACGATGGGTGGTCGATTTCGCAGGAAAGCTGCCCGATGTTTTGCATCTGGGGGATTGGTGGTTTTACCGCCGTACCCTCGCCACGCGTCAACCTCGCGCATTGTTCGGAGCCCCCCACCCCCCCCCCCCCTCTTACTGCTTACTGCCCAGGGGTGCTCCGGGGAAACCACTTACCGCATGTCCCCTCCCGTTGACGTCACACCCACGTCAGCGTGACGTCACCACCCGCTTCAGCCGCGACGTCACCCTGCCGTACCCAGACCCACCGATGACGTCATGATGACATCATCACCAAAAAGGTGCCAAAAGGCCAAATTTCCATAAAAATTCAGGAAATGACCATTTTATGTCATTTTAACTTATCGTTGTCGGAGCGTTGTGCATGCGAAAGACGTCGTTTGCAGACAAAATCGAGAATTTCCACCAAAGTTGCTGCCGCCCTCAAAGTCAACTCAAATACCTGCAATTGTTCCAGCTTGACAACTCCTACACCAAAAAAACCAGGTATTTGCCATAGGTGACCTACTTCACCCATATTTCTCCCATTTTTCTCCTAATTTGCTGTAAAAAAACTCTGCAAAAGCTCCTCATAGTCAAATTATCCACTGAAACTACCCAAAAACTTGGTAAAATCCCTGCACCACAAAGCTCTGCAAGAAACCCGTGCCTTTCGGTGAAATTCACCGTGAAAAACTAAGTTTAGAAGCCGAGCTACCGGCTAAAGCCCATGTAACTGCACACTCATCCATGTTATTAGAATTTCCTTTGAAAAACCAGTTAATTAGCTCAACAGACTCTGGTTTCTTCCAACAGACTGCCCCACAGTTTATCAACTCTGTAAAAAGTTTCCTCTTACTCTTAGAATTGCTCACTCTCAAAAACACAATTCAGTAGGCAGTCCTCAGCCTCTGCAGTAATCCTAAGCTCAAGTAAAAGATCCAATAAACTTCAGACATGGCCACTCCATCTGCTCTAGATGTTGCTCCTGTTAATCCACCCAAATAAGGAGCTTGAAGCTATGACACTTGTAGACAGTGATTTCCTCATTGCATATTTTGTGGTAGAGAGGAACCATTTACAGACCTTCTTCCAGCTAAGGAACAATCACTTGGACAACAGTGACATGTATGGCATCTGGGAGTCTAATCTGCCTACCTACTTCTTGCCATCTGTAAATGTCTTTCCTGAAGTCATTCACCTTTGTGCATAAAATTATGACCAGAAACTCAGAGTTGTTAAGTCTCCATCTGGGAGCATCCTCTTTTACATAACCCCTGACTCCATCAATCATATGCTGAATTACAAACAAACCCAGTTGCTCTACCCTTTTTCCATAAAGTATTTGTTGGATGAGGGCTCCAAGCTCTCTAGCAGTGAGATTACTGCAGTGGCCAAAACTTTCATGAGAGCAGACTGCCAACCTTCTAGGCCACCTCCTTTCCCATATGCAAATTTCAATGAGATAGGCAAGCTGCTGGTGGAAATGATAACCTCTGTGCTGGGGTTCTCCACAAATGAGCATGTTGATGAAACTGTGTTGGTATTGTTATCTGCATATAGCCTTGGTAAGCCCCCTGCTATAAAATACAATTATGCCAAGTTTATTGCCAACAAGATACATGACGAACTGTTGAGGCTGGACATGGAAGCAATATTTAAATATTCATCATACATCTATGACCTCTTCTTGTACTATCAAACAGATTGCTTCCAGTGCCACATCAAGAAACTGGATTCACAGGGTGAGAGGAGGTCTGTCATCTTCTGGTCTTCAGTTTTCCATAAAATCCAAAACTCTCCCTACTCCTACTGTGAATTTATTGACCAATTTGTCTATCTAGTCACATGCCTCTTGAAGAGGACTCCTCGTGCCAGATTGTCCAAAGATATGCAGAAAATTTTAGAGCTGTCCAGGAATTACAAAATAGGTGATTGGTATTTATACCAAAATCACACAGTCATCAGGATCTATGGCTGTGAGCTCTGTCCTTACAGACTCCCAAGATATGTGCTTATAAGATTGTTTGCCTTGGAATACTATAGGAAAGTCATCAACTCCGATCTTACACACTTCCATAGTGCCAAGAAGTAAGCCAATCTCAAATTTTGAGACCACCTAGGCCTATTCATCATGAACAAGAAAGATGGTTGGCAAGAAGCTGATCAAATATTGGGGCAACAGCTTAAACTCAAAAGGAGCTTCTGGTGGGTCCCTTATGACCCTAAAGGCTTTATCAGTGCTAGGAGAGTCAAGTATAGGCTGCTAGCCT
Source organism: Pinus taeda (assembly GCA_000404065.3). Classification (NCBI taxonomy): domain Eukaryota; kingdom Viridiplantae; phylum Streptophyta; class Pinopsida; order Pinales; family Pinaceae; genus Pinus; species Pinus taeda. The sequence continues at coordinate 88,807 of APFE030881118.1, forward strand.
ATAAAAATTGTCCATATCCTCAAATAGAACACTTTTCCAACCAAGATGAATGGGTGCCTAATACATTGGTAGAGGAATTTACTCAGGAGGAGACAATGGAGCAAACTGTGAAAGATTTAGAGAAAACTCTTGACTTGGATTCTTGTCAGTAGGTCATATTCAAGCAACCAGTCCAAGTGGGAGAAGGCACATCCACTGCTGCAGCTACACATACTACCTAGCAGGCATCTACTACAACCACAACTACAGCAAAAGGCAAAGAGGTAATGGATTAATAGCAAGAGACAGAGGCAGGGCAGCCCAGTACTTCAAAAGATGAAAATCAAGGGCAAGCCCCTTTACAACAAACTGAACCACCCTAAATCCTAGTTTTGCAAACACCTCTCAATGAAGAGAGAGGTAAAAAACATGATAGAGACGAGGTCACACCTCCAAGTGGGTCAACATACCAACCAGAGGCCAAGAGGCCAAGAATTGACCCTGAGACCGAGGAAGAATACATTAGCGAAGAAATTGCAGAAAGCCAAAGTAGAGAAAGGCAATCCAGCCAGCAGACTGCCACTAGTTCATTTCAGCAGGAACAGGCCATGCAGCAAAGCACAGAGGTATCCTCCTCAAGGGAGCAGGGCAAGAAACCAGATGGAGTCAAAGGGTCGTTCGTGGAAATCAAGGCCCAAAATGAACTCTTAAGAGTTCAACTGTATGATCAATTTTTGAAGACAACACCCTCCAAGTAGCAGAGATTGATGGCAGCATATGACATCAAGGAGGATAAGATGATTTTTACTCATCTTAAGCCTAAAGTGCCAAAGCCTAGATCATCTGCAGACTACACCACAACAAGTCTAGAGGTCCTCTCCAAGGACATACACCCCATGGATCAAATAGAGCTGCACAAACAGATAGGGGAAATGGTGTATGCCACACTTGCAGACAGGGCCATGCTGGCCCATCAGTTAAAAGAATCA